>JAHUYU010000093.1:0-10165 GCA_030439765.1 Tripidium arundinaceum | reverse complement strand
TGACCGCCAACTTGTATGAAAAATGGAGAAAAATGCATGTTTTACATACATATGTCTTTGATATTCACCTAGTTCCACATGTATTGGAAGATTACTATTTTGCAGGACTTAAGTGTGGAATTAGTGTAAAACTCGGGAAAATACGCAATCAACAAAGCGTATTTCGCGCAGCCCAAGTTGAAGCATGCAAAGAAGGCCAGATCCACGATGTGAACCAGGGCCAATACCCAACATAGAAGTGATCCAGACCCATCAGGGAGCCCACCAGACAAAGTCGGTGGCAAGAGGCGGCAGCCAGGGTGCGGCCGACCCCCTGGTGCGGCCGCCCCCCTGGTGGCGCGTCTCGGGCCCATCTTTCGCATGTCGGTTCCTATGGCGGTGCTAAAGGCGGTTCCATGGGTTACCAAAAATATTCGTCCACGAACCGACCTCTAGGCACTATATAATGCAGCCATGTTCTCCTCTGTAAATCAAGTTTCAAACAAGTTTCAAGTTTCACAGAAGTTTCACAAGTTATACATATCCAGGCAATACAACTCCAGAGCTCTCTAGTTTTAGTTTATCCTTTTAGTTGTAGTTTAGATCTAGACCAGAGCTTCAAGTTGTAAAGAGGAGAAGAACATCTTGGCTGTTCTTGGTATGAATAAATCTAGTTCTAGTTCCATCTTGTTCTTGTTCTCTACTTATATTTATAGTATTGTTCTTGAATTAGAGCTAAGTTCTTCATTCATGTTCTTCGTATTAGAACTAGTTCTTAGTTCAAGTATGTTGATCATGATGATTAGAACTCTGATCTTAATTAAACATATAGTCAGTATAATTATGTTTAGACTAATGTCTGGATGGTGGTTTACCAAGTCTTCGGATTCGCATATGTTCTGTGCCTGTCGATCCGTAGGGTCGGGGACCTGGGGGGACATATGTGGTTTTCGTGTATGCAAGTGTGGTACTTGGATACAAGGGAACGGGTAATTGCAGTTCGTACTCCACGGTAGTGGGGTAGGCGGCAGGTGGTGACAGCCCTGTCCGTCCCTCGTATTCCCCCACGTTCGGGTATGGTGTAGGAGTCTAAAGCGACGCGGGGAGCTGGCAGACCATACCTTAGGCATTCTCCCGATCCATCTAGATATTAATCTAACAATGTTTATATTAATTGTATGACTTGCTAGAATTCTTGACAATAACTGTAAAAGATTGTTCTAGTTAGGATATTCTTTTATTCTTTATTCTTTTATTCAATTATCTTCCTTTAATCCCCGATAGAGATGCTCATATAAGCCTGTGAAACTTCATTATCCTTAATTTATCAATACTGAAACTTCACTATCCCCAATTTATCAATGTTTCATTTACCCCTGATGAACAATTAATTATTATACTATATTATTAACATTGAGCTATTCAATATCCATGATTAGTTATTGCTTTCCCATGGGAAAATATAAATAACGATACCTGGAATACTCTAGGTGAAATGCTATAATGATAGATCTGTGCGCTTGCAGATTGAGCCTGAACTATCAGTGTATTTGTTAGCATTATTATCTATGAATGGTTGAAATGCTACATTCATAGTGATAGTGTTAATAAGTACCAACGAGTATTTCTAGCGCCGTTACCTAGGATGGGTCGAAAATATTCATGTGCCAAAAAGATTATGGGCTATGTTAAAAAAAACCATGCCAAAGTGTATGAGAAAAGAAAGCATGCCAAAGAGCATGATGCATAAAAGAAAAAAAGAGAGAAAACAATGAGCACTTCGATGCTCGCCCGAGAGAAAACAATGGGTACCTCGATGCCCGCCAGTGAGAATAAAATAGCCCATACTCTTAGAAGCACTATTCAAAAGAAAGAGAGAGTCATAATAAAAGGAGTATAAAAAAATATATACATATATTTCCACACACTTGCACTTCTTGATCTAAGTGTATGACTTGTATCTCCTTTTGGTCCGGTTTTTGACTTAGCAATATTATGAAATGCAAGTATGCTATTTTCTTCATACCTACCTGCAACTCCACATAAGCCAATTAGAAGTAGGTTGAAGGAAAGGCAAAATTTCAAAAGCCTTTAGTAAGGAATACATTTACACATTCAGCGAATGAGTGAATCATTCGAGGAACTACTTTTCTTTGCAAAAATATTTAAAAAAAACTCTGGATAGATGGTTAATCAAAGAATAGAGGATTAGTGGTTCTACATTAACTGGTCTGTCTTATGATTACTAAGGATTAAGAGTCAAGGTACATAAGCCCCATGAATTATAAAATAATAAAAAGATGAGCAATATGCTAGTATATTCAGATTGAGAAAGAACACTTAGTTATAAACCTGGTACTCTTAGAATATAATCAGCATTGTAGCAACTCCTGATCAACAACCTTTGTCTTAGCTTTTGCCCGGGACGTGCAAAGGGTAAGCTTGGGGGAACTTGTTGGCGGTCACTAATGACATATTTCATACCGCCAACTTGTATGAAAAATGGAGAAAAATGCATGTTTTACATACATATGTCTTTGATATTCACCTAGTTCCACATGTATTGGAAGATTACTATTTTGCAGGACTTAAGTGTGGAATTAGTGTAAAACTCGGGAAAATACGCAATCAACAAAGCGTATTTCGCGCAGCCCAAGTTGAAGCATGCAAAGAAGGCCAGATCCACGATGTGAACCAGGGCCAATACCCAACATAGAAGTGATCCAGACCCATCAGGGAGCCCACCAGACAAAGTCGGTGGCAAGAGGCGGCAGCCAGGGTGCGGCCGACCCCCTGGTGCGGCCGCCCCCCTGGTGGCGCGTCTCGGGCCCATCTTTCGCATGTCGGTTCCTATGGCGGTGCTAAAGGCGGTTCCATGGGTTACCAAGAATATTCGTCCATGAACCGACCTCTAGGCACTATATAATGCAGCCATGTTCTCCTCTGTAAATCAAGTTTCAAACAAGTTTCAAGTTTCACAGAAGTTTCACAAGTTATACATATCCAGGCAATACAACTCCAGAGCTCTCTAGTTTTAGTTTATCCTTTTAGTTGTAGTTTAGATCTAGACCAGAGCTTCAAGTTGTAAAGAGGAGAAGAACATCTTGGCTGTTCTTGGTATGAATAAATCTAGTTCTAGTTCCATCTTGTTCTTGTTCTCTACTTATATTTATAGTATTGTTCTTGAATTAGAGCTAAGTTCTTCATTCATGTTCTTCGTATTAGAACTAGTTCTTAGTTCAAGTATGTTGATCATGATGATTAGAACTCTGATCTTAATTAAACATATAGTCAGTATAATTATGTTTAGACTAATGTCTGGATGGTGGTTTACCAAGTCTTCGGATTCGCATATGTTCTGTGCCTGTCGATCCGTAGGGTCGGGGACCTGGGGGGACATATGTGGTTTTCGTGTATGCAAGTGTGGTACTTGGATACAAGGGAACGGGTAATTGCAGTTCGTACTCCACGGTAGTGGGGTAGGCGGCAGGTGGTGACAGCCCTGTCCGTCCCTCGTATTCCCCCACGTTCGGGTATGGTGTAGGAGTCTAAAGCGACGCGGGGAGCTGGCAGACCATACCTTAGGCATTCTCCCGATCCATCTAGATATTAATCTAACAATGTTTATATTAATTGTATGACTTGCTAGAATTCTTGACAATAACTGTAAAAGATTGTTCTAGTTAGGATATTCTTTTATTCTTTATTCTTTTATTCAATTATCTTCCTTTAATCCCCGATAGAGATGCTCATATAAGCCTGTGAAACTTCATTATCCTTAATTTATCAATACTGAAACTTCACTATCCCCAATTTATCAATGTTTCATTTACCCCTGATGAACAATTAATTATTATACTATATTATTAACATTGAGCTATTCAATATCCATGATTAGTTATTGCTTTCCCATGGGAAAATATAAATAACGATACCTGGAATACTCTAGGTGAAATGCTATAATGATAGATCTGTGCGCTTGCAGATTGAGCCTGAACTATCAGTGTATTTGTTAGCATTATTATCTATGAATGGTTGAAATGCTACATTCATAGTGATAGTGTTAATAAGTACCAACGAGTATTTCTAGCGCCGTTACCTAGGATGGGTCGAAAATATTCATGTGCCAAAAAGATTATGGGCTATTTTATTCTCACTGGCGGGCATCGAGGTACCCATTGTTTTCTCTCGGGCGAGCATCGAAGTGCTCATTGTTTTCTCTCTTTTTTTCTTTTATGCATCATGCTCTTTGGCATGCTTTCTTTTCTCATACACTTTGGCATGGTTTTTTTTAACATAGCCCATAATCTTTTTGGCACATGAATATTTTCGACCCATCCTAGGTAACGGCGCTAGAAATACTCGTTGGTACTTATTAACACTATCACTATGAATGTAGCATTTCAACCATTCATAGATAATAATGCTAACAAATACACTGATAGTTCAGGCTCAATCTGCAAGCGCACAGATCTATCATTATAGCATTTCACCTAGAGTATTCCAGGTATCGTTATTTATATTTTCCCATGGGAAAGCAATAACTAATCATGGATATTGAATAGCTCAATGTTAATAATATAGTATAATAATTAATTGTTCATCAGGGGTAAATGAAACATTGATAAATTGGGGATAGTGAAGTTTCAGTATTGATAAATTAAGGATAATGAAGTTTCACAGGCTTATATGAGCATCTCTATCGGGGATTAAAGGAAGATAATTGAATAAAAGAATAAAGAATAAAAGAATATCCTAACTAGAACAATCTTTTACAGTTATTGTCAAGAATTCTAGCAAGTCATACAATTAATATAAACATGGTTAGATTAATATCTAGATGGATCGGGAGAATGCCTAAGGTATGGTTTGCCAGCTCCCCGCGTCGCTTTAGACTCCTACACCATACCCGAACGTGGGGGAATACGAGGGACGGACAGGGCTGTCACCACCTGCCGCCTACCCCACTACCGTGGAGTACGAACTGCAATTACCCGTTCCCTTGTATCCAAGTACCACACTTGCATACACGAAAACCACATATGTCCCCCCAGGTCCCCGACCCTACGGATCGACAGGCACAGAACATATGCGAATCCGAAGACTTGGTAAACCACCATCCAGACATTAGTCTAAACATAATTATACTGACTATATGTTTAATTAAGATCAGAGTTCTAATCATCATGATCAACATACTTGAACTAAGAACTAGTTCTAATACGAAGAACATGAATGAAGAACTTAGCTCTAATTCAAGAACAATACTATAAATATAAGTAGAGAACAAGAACAAGATGGAACTAGAACTAGATTTATTCATACCAAGAACAGCCAAGATGTTCTTCTCCTCTTTACAACTTGAAGCTCTGGTCTAGATCTAAACTACAACTAAAAGGATAAACTAAAACTAGAGAGCTCTGGAGTTGTATTGCCTGGATATGTATAACTTGTGAAACTTCTGTGAAACTTGAAACTTGTTTGAAACTTGATTTACAGAGGAGAACATGGCTGCATTATATAGTGCCTAGAGGTCGGTTCGTGGACGAATATTCTTGGTAACCCATGGAACCGCCTTTAGCACCGCCATAGGAACCGACATGCGAAAGATGGGCCCGAGACGCGCCACCAGGGGGGCGGCCGCACCAGGGGGTCGGCCGCACCCTGGCTGCCGCCTCTTGCCACCGACTTTGTCTGGTGGGCTCCCTGATGGGTCTGGATCACTTCTATGTTGGGTATTGGCCCTGGTTCACATCGTGGATCTGGCCTTCTTTGCATGCTTCAACTTGGGCTGCGCGAAATACGCTTTGTTGATTGCGTATTTTCCCGAGTTTTACACTAATTCCACACTTAAGTCCTGCAAAATAGTAATCTTCCAATACATGTGGAACTAGGTGAATATCAAAGACATATGTATGTAAAACATGCATTTTTCTCCATTTTTCATACAAGTTGGCGGTATGAAATATGTCATTAGTGACCGCCAACAAGTTCCCCCAAGCTTACCCTTTGCACGTCCCGGGCAAAAGCTAAGACAAAGGTTGTTGATCAGGAGTTGCTACAATGCTGATTATATTCTAAGAGTACCAGGTTTATAACTAAGTGTTCTTTCTCAATCTGAATATACTAGCATATTGCTCATCTTTTTATTATTTTATAATTCATGGGGCTTATGTACCTTGACTCTTAATCCTTAGTAATCATAAGACAGACCAGTTAATGTAGAACCACTAATCCTCTATTCTTTGATTAACCATCTATCCAGAGTTTTTTTTAAATATTTTTGCAAAGAAAAGTAGTTCCTCGAATGATTCACTCATTCGCTGAATGTGTAAATGTATTCCTTACTAAAGGCTTTTGAAATTTTGCCTTTCCTTCAACCTACTTCTAATTGGCTTATGTGGAGTTGCAGGTAGGTATGAAGAAAATAGCATACTTGCATTTCATAATATTGCTAAGTCAAAAACCGGACCAAAAGGAGATACAAGTCATACACTTAGATCAAGAAGTGCAAGTGTGTGGAAATATATGTATATATTTTTTTATACTCCTTTTATTATGACTCTCTCTTTCTTTTGAATAGTGCTTCTAAGAGTATGGGCTATTTTATTCTCACTGGCGGGCATCGAGGTACCCATTGTTTTCTCTCGGGCGAGCATCGAAGTGCTCATTGTTTTCTCTCTTTTTTTCTTTTATGCATCATGCTCTTTGGCATGCTTTCTTTTCTCATACACTTTGGCATGGTTTTTTTTAACATAGCCCATAATCTTTTTGGCACATGAATATTTTCGACCCATCCTAGGTAACGGCGCTAGAAATACTCGTTGATACTTATTAACACTATCACTATGAATGTAGCATTTCAACCATTCATAGATAATAATGCTAACAAATACACTGATAGTTCAGGCTCAATCTGCAAGCGCACAGATCTATCATTATAGCATTTCACCTAGAGTATTCCAGGTATCGTTATTTATATTTTCCCATGGGAAAGCAATAACTAATCATGGATATTGAATAACTCAATGTTAATAATATAGTATAATAATTAATTGTTCATCAGGGGTAAATGAAACATTGATAAATTGGGGATAGTGAAGTTTCAGTATTGATAAATTAAGGATAATGAAGTTTCACAGGCTTATATGAGCATCTCTATCGGGGATTAAAGGAAGATAATTGAATAAAAGAATAAAGAATAAAAGAATATCCTAACTAGAACAATCTTTTACAGTTATTGTCAAGAATTCTAGCAAGTCATACAATTAATATAAACATGGTTAGATTAATATCTAGATGGATCGGGAGAATGCCTAAGGTATGGTCTGCCAGCTCCCCGCGTCGCTTTAGACTCCTACACCATACCCGAACGTGGGGGAATACGAGGGACGGACAGGGCTGTCACCACCTGCCGCCTACCCCACTACCGTGGAGTACGAACTGCAATTACCCGTTCCCTTGTATCCAAGTACCACACTTGCATACACGAAAACCACATATGCCCCCCCAGGTCCCCGACCCTACGGATCGACAGGCACAGAACATATGCGAATCCGAAGACTTGGTAAACCACCATCCAGACATTAGTCTAAACATAATTATACTGACTATATGTTTAATTAAGATCAGAGTTCTAATCATCATGATCAACATACTTGAACTAAGAACTAGTTCTAATACGAAGAACATGAATGAAGAACTTAGCTCTAATTCAAGAACAATACTATAAATATAAGTAGAGAACAAGAACAAGATGGAACTAGAACTAGATTTATTCATACCAAGAACAGCCAAGATGTTCTTCTCCTCTTTACAACTTGAAGCTCTGGTCTAGATCTAAACTACAACTAAAAGGATAAACTAAAACTAGAGAGCTCTGGAGTTGTATTGCCTGGATATGTATAACTTGTGAAACTTCTGTGAAACTTGAAACTTGTTTGAAACTTGATTTACAGAGGAGAACATGGCTGCATTATATAGTGCCTAGAGGTCGGTTCGTGGACGAATATTCTTGGTAACCCATGGAACCGCCTTTAGCACCGCCATAGGAACCGACATGCGAAAGATGGGCCCGAGACGCGCCACCAGGGGGGCGGCCGCACCAGGGGGTCGGCCGCACCCTGGCTGCCGCCTCTTGCCACCGACTTTGTCTGGTGGGCTCCCTGATGGGTCTGGATCACTTCTATGTTGGGTATTGGCCCTGGTTCACATCGTGGATCTGGCCTTCTTTGCATGCTTCAACTTGGGCTGCGCGAAATACGCTTTGTTGATTGCGTATTTTCCCGAGTTTTACACTAATTCCACACTTAAGTCCTGCAAAATAGTAATCTTCCAATACATGTGGAACTAGGTGAATATCAAAGACATATGTATGTAAAACATGCATTTTTCTCCATTTTTCATACAAGTTGGCGGTATGAAATATGTCATTAGTGACCGCCAACAAGTTCCCCCAAGCTTACCCTTTGCACGTCCCGGGCAAAAGCTAAGACAAAGGTTGTTGATCAGGAGTTGCTACAATGCTGATTATATTCTAAGAGTACCAGGTTTATAACTAAGTGTTCTTTCTCAATCTGAATATACTAGCATATTGCTCATCTTTTTATTATTTTATAATTCATGGGGCTTATGTACCTTGACTCTTAATCCTTAGTAATCATAAGACAGACCAGTTAATGTAGAACCACTAATCCTCTATTCTTTGATTAACCATCTATCCAGAGTTTTTTTTAAATATTTTTGCAAAGAAAAGTAGTTCCTCGAATGATTCACTCATTCGCTGAATGTGTAAATGTATTCCTTACTAAAGGCTTTTGAAATTTTGCCTTTCCTTCAACCTACTTCTAATTGGCTTATGTGGAGTTGCAGGTAGGTATGAAGAAAATAGCATACTTGCATTTCATAATATTGCTAAGTCAAAAACCGGACCAAAAGGAGATACAAGTCATACACTTAGATCAAGAAGTGCAAGTGTGTGGAAATATATGTATATATTTTTTTATACTCCTTTTATTATGACTCTCTCTTTCTTTTGAATAGTGCTTCTAAGAGTATGGGCTATTTTATTCTCACTGGCGGGCATCGAGGTACCCATTGTTTTCTCTCGGGCGAGCATCGAAGTGCTCATTGTTTTCTCTCTTTTTTTCTTTTATGCATCATGCTCTTTGGCATGCTTTCTTTTCTCATACACTTTGGCATGGTTTTTTTAACATAGCCCATAATCTTTTTGGCACATGAATATTTTCGACCCATCCTAGGTAACGGCGCTAGAAATACTCGTTGATACTTATTAACACTATCACTATGAATGTAGCATTTCAACCATTCATAGATAATAATGCTAACAAATACACTGATAGTTCAGGCTCAATCTGCAAGCGCACAGATCTATCATTATAGCATTTCACCTAGAGTATTCCAGGTATCGTTATTTATATTTTCCCATGGGAAAGCAATAACTAATCATGGATATTGAATAGCTCAATGTTAATAATATAGTATAATAATTAATTGTTCATCAGGGGTAAATGAAACATTGATAAATTGGGGATAGTGAAGTTTCAGTATTGATAAATTAAGGATAATGAAGTTTCACAGGCTTATATGAGCATCTCTATCGGGATTAAAGGAAGATAATTGAATAAAAGAATAAAGAATAAAAGAATATCCTAACTAGAACAATCTTTTACAGTTATTGTCAAGAATTCTAGCAAGTCATACAATTAATATAAACATGGTTAGATTAATATCTAGATGGATCGGGAGAATGCCTAAGGTATGGTCTGCCAGCTCCCCGCGTCGCTTTAGACTCCTACACCATACCCGAACGTGGGGGAATACGAGGGACGGACAGGGCTGTCACCACCTGCCGCCTACCCCACTACCGTGGAGTACGAACTGCAATTACCCGTTCCCTTGTATCCAAGTACCACACTTGCATACACGAAAACCACATATGCCCCCCCAGGTCCCCGACCCTACGGATCGACAGGCACAGAACATATGCGAATCCGAAGACTTGGTAAACCACCATCCAGACATTAGTCTAAACATAATTATACTGACTATATGTTTAATTAAGATCAGAGTTCTAATCATCATGATCAACATACTTGAACTAAGAACTAGTTCTAATACGAAGAACATGAATGAAGAACTTAGCTCTAATTCAAGAACAATACTA
>JAHUYU010001797.1:0-10900 GCA_030439765.1 Tripidium arundinaceum | reverse complement strand
CAGTCACCAGCGCTTGGACGACGCATCCAAAACTTCCCTTTCCGTGCCTCCAAGCAAACGAAACCCAAGCAGCAATGACCCAGCACAGTTCCCCGAACAACCCATGACCAAACAAACGGTGGAAAAACTGCAACCACGGAACAGGAACGAGCATGCCATCACATCGATGGACGGATGGATCAAGATCAATCGACATCTCCACCTCCACCTCCACTCCGATCTCGGAGGACGAACATGAACATCTCGTCCCAATCTCGAACCCCACTGGTGCTACCACAATGGTTGTACGTACCATGCTCCAGGAATCATTGAGCGTTTTTCTACTCCCGGCGCAGTATTCCAGCGCTCATCACGACGGCAACAGCAAGCGGCAGAAATACAATGATACGTTCCCAGGAGGCGGCACCAGCCTTTTTCCCACCCCTTTGGCCGCCAGCTGCCACTGGCACCGGCCGGCCGGCCTGCAAAAGAGCCATCCCTATTCGCTCGCCCAGCCTGCACTGCAGCGAGGAGCCATTGTTCATTGCATCCATCCATGCCTGCCCAGCCCTGATGGCTGTGAATGGTTGATGCCGCCTCCGCCATCCGGCATCCATGACGGGCGACCAGCCGGTAAGCGCCGCTGCGTGCCGTCGCCCTTTTGATGATTCGGTGTACAGTACAGGGGACCCTGCTGGCAGCTGTAGACTTACTGTAGAGCGAGTGATGTGCACTTCACTAGCGTGATGAGGCCGGCCTGAGGCGCAGGGGCGCAGGCGCTGGTGGTGCTGCCGGCTGCCGCCTGCTTTTTGGTCATCGGCACCGGGAAATGCGTGTAGCACCAGTGGGGTTCGAGATTGGGACGAGATGTTCATGTTCGTCCTCCGAGATCGGAGTGGAGGTGGAGGTGGAGATGTCGATTGATCTTGATCCATCCGTCCATCGATGTGATGGCATGCTCGTTCCTGTTCCGTGGTTGCAGTTTTTCCACCGTTTGTTTGGTCATGGGTTGTTCGGGGAACTGTGCTGGGTCATTGCTGCTTGGGTTTCGTTTGCTTGGAGGCACGGAAAGGGAAGTTTTGGATGCGTCGTCCAAGCGCTGGTGACTGCCTGCAATGCAATGATACGGTTGTGCGGAAATATACAAGCTATACGGATATACGGAATACTTACTTGGAGATTAAAAAATGGCTCTCGTGTACTGCTGCTGCTGTACTGGTGATAAAGCTCTCCAGGCTTCTTTTGCAACAGCCAACAGGGCCCGGACGTATCGGTACCGGAGCTCTTTTCGTACTCGATCGACTCGTTCGCGTGAGTGCACTGTGCCGCACCATCAGGTACGTACACTTCACCGACACCAACAGAAAGTTTCGGACCGCACCAGCAGGCGGCTGCATCTGCATACACATAAGTTTCGGACCTTGGCTTCTACGGAGTACTTGTTTTGGCTGCAGGACGGCTGCACAAGTTTTTGCACAGTAACCGGTAGTTTTATTCTTGCACAGTTGCATTCACAGCTGCAGCGGCAGCAGAAAAAAAAAATGCAGCTAACGAGCATTCAGACTCCTGGGTTACATATCACAGCACAGGATTAAAATTGCAGCTACGGACGCTGCATTACATTGCGGGCAGGTGGTACGGTCCCCTGTGACCGTGAGCGCGCAGTCGCGTTGGCGTCCATCCAACCGGCGTCTCAGCACTCTCAAACTCATGCCAACAATGACACCTCCTGACTCCTGAGCACGGCGTTGTCGAAGGCCCGTGCGCTTGCTCGCTCGCTGCGTGCCGTAGGGCACGACCAGCGTACGTCAGTTTTTCCCGGGCAGGGGGCGGGCACGTACGCAACGCAAGGCCACAGGCGGAACAGTGTACGAGCGCCCGCGCCGCGAACCGTGCTGCGCGAGGCCCGAAAGGAACACCAACGATCCCCACACGCCTTCTTGCTCACATGCCAAGGTAGAATAGAATGTCTCAGGATCACCATCACCGTCACCGTCGATCGATCCCGAGCTCATCGCCCTATATATAAGCACGCCTCTCCGTTTGTCGGGGTGAGCTAGCGAGTCAGCAAGGCAGAGATGAGCCGTAGAGCCAAGCAGCAGCCGGCGGCGGCGGCGGGTAGTAGCCGCCGGACCAGGCGTGCCGAGCTGCCGCGCCCACCAGCGGGCATCGCCGAGACCCCCCAGATCGTGTCCAATCCCATCTTTCGCTGCGAGGCCGAGCCGAGCCAGTCCAACAGACCACCGGGCGACCAGCTGCGTTGCGTCTACGGCCCGGGCTCGCTCTACGCGCTCGTGCACGACCCGGCCGCTGCCGCCTCCGCCTCCGCCTCCGCGGGGAGCGGCATCGGCAAGGCGCAGCAGCCCCTGCCGCTGCCCCCGTGCAGGGCCCACCCGTCGGGGCGCGTGGGGCCCGCGCATGCTGTGGGCGGCCCACATGGCAGTGTACTGAGGAGGGCGGCCCATGACCCGTTCCTGGCCGCCTACGTGGCGTGCAGCAAGAGCGCCGGCGCCGACGGAAAGGACGCCGCCGCTGAAGTGGTGGATCGTCCCCAGCACAAGCAGAGGCAAGGGAGGAGGAGGAAGAAGAAGGCGGCGACGGGGAAGAAATGCAAGGAAGGCGAGGTGTTCTTTCGGGGGTGTGGGATCTGGAGCGGGTGGGCGGCGGGCGCCAAGTACGCCGGGGCGATGTCGTGCAGGTACGGCTGTGCCGTCGCCGGGCAGAAGGGAGACGCTCCTGCGACCGCGACGAAGTCTGAGGACGACGCGCCGGCGGGGCCAACGCTCGACCTGTCGTGGACGCCGGCGGTGCTCTCGGCGAGGGCGCTGGAGCGGAGGGAGCAGCGCTGAGTGTATTTATGTCACTGTGTAATGGTACGTGTCAGTGCATCAGTAGTACATGGTGCGATGGTGTCAACATGAAGCTACTAAACTACTCCTCCTTTTTGTAATTATGCAGTGTTATTTGTATATACAATTATACATGAAGCGCAATTATGCAGTGATCGATGTCTCATGTCTACAAAAGCTAAAAAATAGGTAACAAAACATGCAATGAAAAAAAAAAAGAAATTACCTGAGTAGTTTCACTCACAGGTGGGCTACGCCGTTATAGAAAATCTTGGGTTCCTTTTTTTTCTTTTTTTTTTGAAACAAAAAACCTGTGTTTCACTTTCACTGATGTTATGCCATGTTGGCTATAATAATGCTACAAAGTAAGTATATTGACAATTCTCGGTGTAGCTACAACCACACCCGGTCAGTTCAGACTTCAAATGCGTAAAGCAACCTGATCAACGGAACTCGCTAGCAATAGGTTGTATCGTGCTGTGGCTCCCATCTCCTCAGCAATTGGATCGATCGGGCCGGGCTGCGTACGGCCCAAAACGCAAAACTCCCTCTCTGCTACACCGACCGATATCCTCAGACAGACTTGTAGCCCGCCGCCGCCTGCCCGCCTCCACCCCCGGCCTCCACTGCGGGAACAGCGCGAGAGCTTCGCCGGCGTTAGCTCGGCCCACGGCCGTCGCCGTGCGATAATAGGCCGGGAGACGGGGAGATGCTGTCGTCCGCCGCCTTCTCCTCCTCCTCCTCCTCCTCGGCGCTGCTGCGCGGAGCCCCGCCGCGGACCCGGCGGCTGCTCCTGGGCGCCCCAGCGCGCGCGCACAGCGGCTCGGCGAGCCGCGCGCGCGGTGGGCTACCGAGGTTCCACGCCCCGTCTCTCCCTTCGTCGAAGGTAACCGTGTTTGCTAGCCCCGCGCCAGCCGTCCACCACCTAGGCATTTCGTCGAGCGCCCTGTGCTCGTTCCTGCCGAGCGCGTGGTGGTCTTCATAGATCGTGTTTTTTCTACAGAAATATCCCCTACCTTGTTTGTGCACTGAACTGTCGAGGAGTGGATTTGGATGTGGATGTGGTTGCATGAAACGTCGTATACTTCCCCTTGCATCATTGTTTTTTTAGACAACCCTTGCCTCTTGCCTCATTGTCATGGCATTTTGTTGAGCTGTGGTGCCGTGCGAGAGCAACTCCAACAGCTTGGCTATTCTTGTTGTGGAGGCTATTTTAGAATTTGTATAGCTAAACAATGGAATTTGGCTACTAATTTTAGCCAAGCTGTTGGAGTTGCTCTAAAGTCATGTGTAGTTCCGTGGAAACATATCGCCTGTGACTGAGATGGATATTACTTTGCAGGGTGAGGTGATTCGCATCCAAGGAGACGAGTTCTGGCACATGACACGGGTTTTGCGCCTCGGCATTAACGACAGGTTTGTGCCACTGCTTTTCTTCTTTCTTAGACCATGTCATTTCGTCATGAGAATGTAATTAGCTCTTGTATCAATGGATGCACTGTTTGTTATTGAGTTCAATTGTGGTTCTCTAAGCTTTAGATTTTGTTATGTATTCGATTCTCTGTATACAGTTTGTTTTGAAAGTACACGGCTTGCAAATTAGTTGTTGTCGCTGCTTAAGCAGGTAGCCTTGGTAAATTATGCGGTGTACTCCAAGTTTGATATGTGAATCCTATAACTTTTCAGTTTTAACTTGAACATCCACAGAATGAGTTAATGACCATCCAAGAAATGCTTTAACTGGTAAGATCATGGATATTAGATAAATATAATGATACATTTCATAGGAGACTTTACTGTTCATATAGAGAAAACTGTTCTTGTGGTCTTGGTGAGATGTCATTGTCAACCTACGTTTTATGTTTCTGGAGCTTATCAGTTACATCATGAAATTTCTCTCACCAACTTACTTTCATAGGGTTGAACTATTCGATGGGGCGGGTGGTTTAGCTGAAGGATTCATACATAAAGTTGACAAAGGTGGCTCAGATGTTGAATTATTAGAGGATGCTAGGATCATAGCTCCTCAAGGCATCCAATGGCATGTCTATGCTGCATTTGGTGAGTCTTGTGAAATAGATGTACTATGTAAACCAGGAGAACTTTTTATTCCAACCTGTAATCACTTTATTATTCTAATCCTCAGGGACACTCAAAGGCGGACGTGCTGATTGGCTTATAGAGAAATGTACTGTATGTTATTTACAATTTGGGTGTTCTTCTTCTTCATTGTCTACTTCTAAGTCTGTTTTATTTTCTTATTTAGGAACTTGGAGCTTCTAGTGTTACCCCTCTCCTGACAGAAAGATGTCACACAGTAGCGGAAAATCGGGTGGACAGGTTGCAACGTCTTGTGCTGGCTGCAGTTAAACAATGTATGGAGTTTGGGTATAACCTCTGTTCTTGGCATGCTGATTAATTAGTTTATGCTCTATTTAAATATGTTATTAGCATGTTCTCCATATGCAATTGTGAGTGACTAAGATTTTGTAAAGACTAAATTGCTCCTGCCTTCTTAGTGACCTAAAACATACTAATCTCATTACTCTTTTATCTTTTGTAGGCCAGAGGATACATGAAATGTCGCTGAAGCCCCCAATTCAGATAAGTCACCTTCTACCTGTTGTAAGTACCTCCTATGCTTTTGTTATCCATGCACCATGCATGACATATTGTGAGCAATCTCTAATTAATGCACTCACTACTTAGAGTTCCTTGGCTACTGTGGTCAAGTGACATTCATTTTTAGAGCAACCATGATGTTCTGCAGACTATGGTTCGTTGTTAAGAAAACAGTTAAGATAATAATACTTCTATTTAAACTAACAGTTATTATTAGTTGGATGTGGAAGTAACATAATATCATGGTTTGAGTGATTTTTTTGGTAACCATAGATGGAAATTGGTTATGTCTACACCTTCTTTTAGAATAATTGTAACTACAGTTACATCTATTGTCTCTCGACTGTCAGTGTATTGATTTGACAAATTTATCTGAGACCTTTATCTGCTGCTGGCCTTTTCTGGCATCAGGTATCACAGTCAAAGCTTGCTTTCTTAGCATCAGCAGAAGCGCCTCCTCTTTTAAGTGTTCTACCAAAATCCAGCACTGAACAAAGTGGGCTTCTGATTATCGGACCTGAAGGAGGTAGCACAAATCCGTTCATATTTAACTATTTGAATGTCTTAGAAATCTAATTATTTAAATATGACTATAAGAGCGATACTGGTAAATATAAACTCGACTTTTTCCAAGCACTTCTTATTACTTGCTTATTTATCATACGAATTTCGTTTTTGTTCGTTACCTGCATGGTTGCACTAGAGGTTAACAAATGCTATAAATAATGCAAAGCAAATGCCAACATTTTAAAACAAAACAGTAATAAAGTAAGGATTTACAATGTAGGTTCAATCAGACATGAGAAGCTAGCAGAGTGTTAAACACGTATCGGGTTACATTAAATTTCACCCATGATAAACTTTACAGTACCACTGAATAAGAGAGTACTTTTAACTTCAAAACAAAGAATCTTATCTCCAAAAAAATTACAGACATGATGTCATATTATTATGTTAGTGGATCTAATATGACCATCCATATTTCTCAGACTTCACAGAAGAGGAGGTACATTCACTGAAATCAGCAGGTGCGGCCCCTGTCGGTCTTGGTCCATGCAGGCTACGAGTTGAGACAGCCACAATATCCCTCCTATCTGCTCTCATGCTATGGTCAGATGCTAAACACCAGTAAAGAGTCAAGACAGCAATGCAGGTAATCAAAGGGCAGTTGTCAGTCATCTTTGTGGTAATAATAGTGTCCTCTTTCAGGTGACTATTACCACAAAACACCTTTCAGGATCTAGTTGGACTCAGTAAGCACGATCATGGGTAATTATTCCATTGGATCTCAGTAAGCATTTCGCGAACAGCTTGGTCTTGGGCTTGACCAGCATGGAGGATGAACATCTCAATACATAGTGTTTTGATTGAGTGACGTTGTCCTAGTGTTTTGGTTGAATTGTATTTTTGTATCGACAGCCTACAACTTCTCTCGCCTTTGCTTTTTTGATGTAAAACAGTAAAAGCATACCATACAACAGCCAGATCTTGTGGTGTCGATATTAGTAACACATGTTTGTGGAGATCAGATGTTCTGAAAACTCAAGATTCATTGCTAGTTGCATGCAACAATCACACAATGCTGAATGTGTTCTAGGTCATATTTTGAGCCAACCTCATGTAGCTTCAAGAACCAAGGACCGGTGCTGGCTTTCTTGTTAAACAAACTTCCTACCCATGGATCACTCCAATTCCGCACCAATCCACCTAGTTTAAAAAGAAAAGAAGCGTTTGATGGACCCTTTTTTTTGTGTCATTTTTACTTGTCTGCCATGATGCCATCCATGATAACAACCAGGAAACCCCGCGATGCAAGCAACCAATGTACTTTTGTCAGTCGCGTGCTACTTCAAACTTTTGGCCAATTATTATTGGCACCAAATATAATGTGCTTCGAGATCTAGTTGCACAAAGAAGTCGAACGTCTAGTTGCACAAAGAAGTCGAACGGTGGAGAATATTTCGACCGTATCTCAATGATCATTCAACAGCCCGGGCCAGTATGGACGATATTATCCGGTACCGTGCCAAAAAAAAAAACTAGGGTTCTGGATGTACCATGTGTCCATGTCGTCTAACTTGTGCCAAATGCCGGTTCATACCACTTGTGCGGTGTGGCGCCGTCGCAGGCGTTCTCAGCCTCCGTGCACCGTAAGCCACCGTGGGCGGGCGTTCTGCAGTGCCGTCGCCGCCGTGGCTCCGTCCGACGCGCGCAACCACCTTATGCCGGACCCCTCGCCCAGGTGGCCCAAGGCGGACGCAGCCCCAACACTGCTGCACAACGGGGCTTTAGTCCCGATCCAAAAGGACCTCTAGTCCCGGGCTGCGAGCCGGGACTAAGGTTTCGGGACTAAATGTCTCACCTTTAGTCCCGGTTCGCAGGCCCGGCTTTAGTCCCGGTTGGTAATACCAACCGGGACTAAAGGTGCTGCCAGGCATCGACGTGGCGCAGCACCCTTTAGTCCCGGTTGGTATTGTTCTTTTTTCTTTTTTCTTTTTTTTTCCAATTCATTATTGATTTTGGTTTTCAGTTATATTGTTTTTCAATTTATTCTTCGCTGCTATTATCCGTATACGTTGCACCTATACGAGAGCGTTATTATTGCACACAAATAAAGTATGAAACTATATATATATATATATAACATACACATTACATTTACAATAATATATAAGTAATCAAGTGTTCGGCCGCCGGTTAATGAGTTACACAAATGTTTGGCCGCCACTCAAAGCTCATACAAGTGTTCGTTCTTGTTTGGACTCTTCAAATCCAACCTAGGGTTGTGGTGGAACTCGCCGTCTTCCGGGATGACATGATCGTTGATAAAACCTGCGATCGTCTCCTGGATTGCGACGAGTATTGTGTGCTTGAACACTTGTTCTTTCAATTCCCACTCCTTCCATTTGCATTAATTAAAGGAAAAGATATTAATATACATAAGATTTATTTAGTTTCAACAAATAAATAAGATATGAATTTACTGTATACACATGTTACTTACTTTTAGCATCTCTTTAGCAGGTGTAAATTTGCTACACCGCATGTACTCGCAAACGTAGTATCCACATAAATTGGTTCCGTACGGTTGTCTGGACACCCACTTATGTAGAATAGGAGGGGGAAGTGGCACTTTCAGATCCGTACGATATCTTTGTTGTAGCCAAGCCCAAGCCCTACCCAATAAGTCGGTCGTTGATTAGGTATAGCATAGTAAAGTAAAGGAGCAGGCATCGATATTTAAAAGAATGATAGAACTTACCTCTGAATCATGTCTATCATGTCTTGGTACATTGCCAGCTCTTTTCTCATTGAGTCCCACACATTTATAGTTTGTTCTTTGATCTTAATCTCAATGAGTATCCAGTGATCCCTGCATTTGTTTATAGAGTCAACTTATATATATATATATATATATATTAATGTTGGATTGACTAAGACATGATATAATACGACACTTTACCCCATATTGTAAGGGAAGAGTATCAACTCCTTATGCCTTTGTTTATAAAAGAACCTCCGGAGGTTTTTCTCCATTTCCTTGATCTTCAGATTGAATGGATCTTTAGTCTTTGTGTCCTTGTACACGACATACGGATCGATAAAACCAATTCGATCGTCTTGTTTCAATCTGAGTTCTCTCATCATGTGTCTGCACATCGTGAGCATAATTATTACGAATACGTACATATGCTAGAGTGGGATTATTGATTAAAAGGAAGAATCACTTACAGACAGTAGCAGCTTATGAGAGATTTGTCGAGAGCATCCATATAGAGAAGCTGGTGTACTTCACTAAACTCTACCCAGATGACGTCATCTTCACGGAAGTAGTGACGGTCTCTGACTTGGACGCCCAGATATTGTTTAATTTGATGTTGTGCACAGAATCTCAAGTAGTACTCGTGCAGCTTGTATATTTGTGTACCAAGATTTTTTACCTTTGCAGGGTCGCATAGACTCCTGCCATATACGTACTTCCTTCGCCATTCATCAACAACTTCGGACTCTTTAACAGTTGTCAGTTCCTCCCGACCGAGAAGTTGTTCTAAGGAAAGCCCAGTCACATTCATCCACTTGGCGAGTTAATCTAAGTCCACATCATCAGGTACCGACATTTGCATCAAGTTCTGGCCGACCCCGCTGGTGAACATATTTTTTCAGTACACCCATAAATCTCTCTAAGGGAAACATATTGTGCAGGAACACAGGACCCAGGATATTAATCTCTTTGACCAGATGAACTAGGAGATGTGTCATGATATCAAAGAAGGATGGAGGGAACACCAACTCAAAGCTGACAAGACATTGAACCACATCATTCTGTAGAGTATCTAGATCAAAAGGATTGATTGCCTTCTGAGAAATTGCATTGAGGAATGCACACAGCTTCACGGTGGCCAGACGTACATGTGGAGGTAGAATTCCTCTTAAGGCAACCGGAAGCAGTTGCGTCATAATCACGTGGCAGTCGTGCGATTTTAAGTTGACAAATTTCTTCTCCGGCACATTTATTATACGTTTTATATTGGAGGAGAACCCAGATGGGACTTTGATGTTGTTTAGGCACTCAAACATGCTTTCCTTCTCTTAATTGCTAAGAGTGTAGCTAGCAGGTCTTAAGTAATGGCGTCCATCATCTGTCTTCTCTGGATGTAGGTTGTCTCGTTCTTTCATGCGCTTCAAGTCCTCTCGTGCCTCAAGGGTATCCTTAGGCTTTCCAAACACACCCATGAACCCTAGGAGATTGACACAAAGATTCTTTGTCAGGTGCATCACGTCGATCGAGTGGCGGACCTCAAGGTCTTTCCAATATGGTAGCTTCCAAAATATTGACTTCTTTTTTCACATTGGGGCGCGCCCCGAAGCGTCTTTCGGAACAGGTTCACTGCCTTGTCCTTTTCCAAACACTACTTTCAAATCCTTGACCATCTTGAATACCTCTGCCCCATCTCGGTTGCCTGGCTTGGACCGGTGTTCTGCCGTACCTTTAAAATGTTTGACTTTCTTTCTCAACTGGTGGTTCTTAGCAAGAAATCGACGATAGCCAAGGTACACGACATTTCGACATTTTTTTAAATAGACAGCCTCAAGGTCACCAAAACAATGGGTGCATGCATTATATCCCTTATTTGTCTGTCCTGAAAGATTACTTAGAGCTGGCCAATCATTGATTGTCACGAACAACAATGCTCGCAAGTTGAATTCTTCCTGTTTGTACTCATCCCACACACGCACACCTGGTTTGCTCCATAGCAGCTGGAGTTCTTCAACTAATGGCCTCAGGTAGACATCGATGTCATTGCCAGGTTGCTTCGGGCCTTGGATGAGCACCGACATCATAATGAACTTCCGCTTCATGCATAACCATGGAGGAAGGTTGTAGATACATAGAGTAACGGGCCAAGTGCTATGACTAGAGCTCTGGTCCCCAAAAGAATTAAATCCAT
>JAHUYU010001197.1:0-14194 GCA_030439765.1 Tripidium arundinaceum | reverse complement strand
ATGAAGAGGGAAGAATTGAGATTGTTGATGATGAGATGATGTATGAACTGTTGGGGTTTAGGGCTGAGGATGAGGATGCTGATAAGGCAAGGAAGGCAGCAAGTAAAGGTTGCAGTCAACAGAATGTCGATACTTGTCAGAGGACTGAGGAAGTTGATACAACTGGGGCAGCCATTGAAGTTGATGACTATTTACCAGGGGAGAGGACCGTGGTGCATGATCCAAATCGGCCCAGTATGGATCTTGGCATAGTTTATCCTAACATGAAGGAGTAGATTGGCTGTGAGACAATTTACTATAAATAAAGAGTTTGAACTACGCGTTGTCAAAACAGATCCTGAAAGATACATTGGAGGTTGCAAGGGGGGAGAAGATTGTCCTTGGCATCTTGTTGGGCGTAGACAGCCTGATGGGTGCACCGTTATGGTACTAACTTGCATTTTGCGTTCCGTTAATTTTTTTCCCTTCAATAACTTTAGGCTAGCAATGTTTTTTGTCCTTCTATATTGGTTGCCTTGACTAATTATTTTTCAATTGCAGGTGACAGTGGTTAATTTATTTGGACCTATGTTATTGTAACTTAAATGGTAACTATGTATTGTGTGAACCTTTATGAAATCTACTATATTTGTGGAACATTATTGTGATCATGAAATTGTGTCAAACTCAAGCAAAATTCTGTCAAAATTTTGTCTAAGTTCAGGCAAAATTCTGTCAAAATGTTGTCTAAATGACTCATGATTCTAGAAAAACATCTTCTTCATTATATAGGACTTAGATGTCATTACAACACATGCTTCACTTGCTAATAAGCACTAGCACAACTAAAAGAACTAGGACTGCATCCTGTCTGCCGCATAACTCACACACAACCACACAGACACAAGAGCTAACTCACACACACATTTGTTGACTAACACATACATTAGTTGGTCACTTCCACATACAGGCAACCACAACACCAATCAGGACACCTACGAAGCCCACAAAAACAGAATAATCAATGACAATTTGCTTCGGCCAGGCTTTGGCTCATGAATCGGCTCTGCAGGCTTCACCTTCAGTGTCCAAAGTTCAACTACAACACTATCAAGTGTTTGCTTCAACTCTTGCAATTCTGCTTTCAATTCAGAGCAACAGTCACATGATGCCTCCTTCTTAGCCTTCAATTGGTGTTCTTGTGCTTCAAACTTCACATTCGGCACCTCAGAGCGAATGTAACCACATGTAGTTGGATCACCCTGCACTCAAAACACATCAATCAGAGCACCAGCAACAGTCACAGTGAGGTCACCAATGTCAAGAAGCCTTACATGGATGTTGTACGGGCACTTGAGATACCACTGGCCCATAGTCTTTGGCTGCTTGCTCTAGATCCTCACCAGTGGAACATGGCAAAAGGGGCACTCACCACTGCCACTTCCCCTTGCGCTCGAGCCCGCCGAGGTTAGTTTCATCGAGCTTCCAATCGAGTTCCCGGCCAGGCGTGGATGCGTCGGGGCGGCGGCGGCGGCCGGGCGTGCACGTGGCGGCGACCTGGCACGGACGCGGTGGGGCGGCGGCCCGGCGCGGCCGCAGTGGGGCGGCGTCCCCGGCCTGGCGCGGACGCTCGCCCGGCAGCCTAGCGTGGACGGTCGGGGCGGCGCTCGCGCGCGCGGACGCGTCGGGGGGCGTGGCGCCGACGCGGCGGCTGCCCTGGCCGCGCGGACGGTCGGGGCGGCGGCGGCGTCGGGGAGGTGGCGGCGTCCACGGTCCGCCTCGCGTCCCTCTCTCTCTGGTTCGCTTTCCGTCGCTGTCCGTGACTCTTCCGTCTGTGAACGACCGTGACGAATAAAAAGGATCAGGCTGAAGGGCAAAACGGGAAGGCAAATATGCCACGGCAAAAAAAATAATAAATTTGGCAACAAATCCGTCACAGGACATTTTAGCGGGTGTCCATCGTTCGATAATGGCAAACGGGCGAATCTCATTTGCGGAATGGCAAAATTGCGAAGGCCAGCTTTGATAATGGCAGATTCGCCATTTTCTCCTGCCTGACGCCGGAGCCCCCTGCTCCCTATCTCGCTCCCCCGGCGCCTTCCCCTTCTCTCCCCTGCGGTGTCCTCTGGCTTTCCCCCACGGCAGGACCCTCCGTCGCGGCATGCGATCGGGAGGCGTAGCTGGCACGCGCGGCGACGGAGGGCGACCGATACGCGATCAACGAGGGTGACCTAACCTGTGGGTGCCCTTGCCGGTGGCCGCGGCTCAGGTACAGGCTCTCTCATCTCCCCAAATCTCCGAAATCGATTTGGTTCTCGATCTAGGGTTGCAGCTAGTATGGCTGCAGCTCGGTGGTTGGCACCATTGAGGTGTTTGGAGTACAGGTCGAGGGTAGCATCATCGCGGCGCGTTTGCGTATCGACGGCGACATGCCTCTAGCGGTCCACCCCATGTTCTTTGACTCGATGTGCCATTGACGCTGATGGAGCCCTCCATTGATGTAAATCTCTCAAGATCTGCCATACAAAGTCCTCAACCTTTCTGCAGTATATTAAGCCTTACGTACAGCAAGAGCATCCCCAAGGTACAACACTGTGTGCTTCCCCTGCTACATCTCTGCATTCAAATCCACAGATAACTTGGCCTACATCTCTGACCACAAGAGTGCAACTATGTTTGGCATAAAATAGAACTAAATACGAGCTCACTTATTGATCTCTTCATGCACCATCAGCACCAGCATTCACCAATAAACCTTTCTCTAATTCTTTTAGCTGTCCATCATGAAGCTTTCTCTAAATATTCTGATTGTCCATGCTTTCCTGCATTCCATGAATACGCATAAAATTTATTAATTTAATATAGGAACCTTAGTGATTAAGGTGATTAAGTGCATGAAATAACTAATCACGTGCAAATTTAATGATCAGTGACAGCAAATTCTGTGGTCAACATGCTTGTTGGTTCATTGTTCTACCAGAATGAACGCTTTGATGTAAGAGAAACAAAATGTCCTTCCTGGCTAATTTCAGCTTTCATAACTATATCATTTCAAGATAATTTAACCCCTTTTTTAAAAAGGCAGAGCAACGTAGCTAGTAGTAGCAATAGCTTACATCCTCAATGAAAGCAATGCAGGTTAGGGCAATGTATTTGTGGGATCAAAATTTTCTGACTGTTTTCAGATCCCAAGCATACAAACTGTCCCTTCTGAAAAGAGAATTAGAATGTAGCATGATATGGAAAGAAAACGGAGACGATCCAGTGGTAACAAATAATTAGCAGCACTACTATGAAATCAGGAGGTCCTCCAGTGGTATTAAGTGGTATGAAAAAAACATGTACCAAAAATCATGAACAAGCTGCACTGAAACAAATGAATTTTTTTCGTAGTATCTTTATTAAATGGCAGTCACGACTATGACCATCCACACCTATAAAACTTAATCCAATACAACTTACTTGAATGTTTAACCTTCTACGACCATGTGTGTAACTAATTTAAGAACTACAAAACCGAACTCATTTGCATAATCTCAGGATACCTAACTCTACAACAGATGTAACTAATTCGCAGTTCAAGATTCAGATACCTTTGAATAAGGTCTCGAATGACACAAGCTAGCTTCAGTGCATCTGCTTAGCTTCTCGGCAAACAAATTTTACTGCATCTCCTTCAACTATTTGTTCCTCTATGGGCCTTACAAATTCCCAAATAAAGGCACATGAATCAATCATTTGTCGATAAACACAGGAACCCTCTTGTTGCAGACATAATTCCTAAATAAAGGCACATGAATCAAATTGACCATGTATGTAGACATAATTCAGATATAAATCACTATACATGTTTAAACTGCAGTTGTGAGCTTCATCCAGTATGATTACTGAGTAATACTTCAACTCAGGATTTCAAAGGCTTTCATGAAGAACACATCCATGATGTAATCTGTAAAAACAAGTGAAGAATTTAAATCCACAAATTTAGCATCAGTGCACCTGGTGGTTATTGTGCTTGGTATGTTACTGCACTACTGTAGCTTGTTAGATGAAATTCAATTGTGAAGTTCTGTCCTCAAAACAAATTGCATAACCGACTTCATCTGTGAAGGCTTTGTTGTTGTTGTATTCACAAAGAAAAAAGTTTCATATATGTTTTGTATTTGAAGAAAGTAAACAACATAGTAACCGAAATAACTTTCAATTAGTGAGTAAAACAACTAAAACAGAATCCCATGCAGTTAAGTTGAGAACAGACAGCTGATGAACCAGGAAGAAACCCATTCAGCAAAATGAAGAACAGATAGCATTTTGGTATTTTGCAGCAACAACCTATCATCAAAAAGTGACAAACTATATTACCCAGTGCCGGATATGCTATCCATGATCCAACCACAAATCCAAGTCGTACTGCAACTGACCCGTAGAACTCTGTTTTCCCAGACCATCAAAATATGGACATCATTTGCATACATTAAAGAAAAAGAAGTGGAATATCCAAATGTAGCTGCAAAAGCAGCATATAAGTCTGAAGAAAAACTTGGAAACATGTTTTATATTTTAGCAAGCTACATGAGAACTGGAATATTTGATAGACAGGATGCAATAGAAAAGCTAGAAGGTCACGAACTAACATGAGCATCATATTTCTAGAATTTACTTAGGCTCGGCATCGTTAGGTTTTACTAATTGTAGACTATACTGAATACCAGGCCAAGTTATCTGTGGAATTGAATACAGAGATGTAGGCCAAGTTATCTGTGGATTTGAATGCAGAGATGTAGCAGGGGAAGCACACAGTGTTGTACCTTGGGGATGCTCTTGCTGTACGTAAGGCTTAATATACTGCAGAAAGGTTGAGGACTTTGTATGGCAGATCTTGAGAGATTTACATCAATGGAGGGCTCCATCAGCGTCAATGGCACATCGAGTCAAAGAACATGGGGTGGACCGCTAGAGGCATGTCGCCGTCGATACGCAAACGCGCCGCGATGATGCTACCCTCGACCTGTACTCCAAACACCTCAATGGTGCCAACCACCGAGCTGCAGCCATACTAGCTGCAACCCTAGATCGAGAACCAAATCGATTTCGGAGATTTGGGGAGATGAGAGAGCCTGTACCTGAGCCGCGGCCACCGGCAAGGGCACCCACAGGTTAGGTCACCCTCGTTGATCGCGTATCGGTCGCCCTCCGTCGCCGCGCGTGCCAGCTACGCCTCCCGATCGCATGCCGCGACGGAGGGTCCTGCCGTGGGGGAAAGCCAGAGGACACCGCAGGGGAGAGAAGGGGAAGGCGCCGGGGGAGCGAGATAGGGAGCAGGGGGCTCCGGCGTCAGGCAGGAGAAAATGGCGAATCTGCCATTATCAAAGCTGGCCTTCGCAATTTTGCCATTCCGCAAATGAGATTCGCCCGTTTGCCATTATCGAACGATGGACACCCGCTAAAATGTCCTGTGACGGATTTGTTGCCAAATTTATTATTTTTTTTGCCGTGGCATATTTGCCTTCCCGTTTTGCCCTTCAGCCTGATCCTTTTTATTCGTCACGGTCGTTCACAGACGGAAGAGTCACGGACAGCGACGGAAAGCGAACCAGAGAGAGAGGGACGCGAGGCGGACCGTGGACGCCGCCACCTCCCCGACGCCGCCGCCGCCCCGACCGTCCGCGCGGCCAGGGCAGCCGCCGCGTCGGCGCCACGCCCCCCGACGCGTCCGCGCGCGCGAGCGCCGCCCCGACCGTCCACGCTAGGCTGCCGGGCGAGCGTCCGCGCCAGGCCGGGGACGCCGCCCCACTGCGGCCGCGCCGGGCCGCCGCCCCACCGCGTCCGTGCCAGGTCGCCGCCACGTGCACGCCCGGCCGCCGCCGCCGCCCCGACGCATCCACGCCTGGCCGGGAACTCGATTGGAAGCTCGATGAAACTAACCTCGGCGGGCTCGAGCGCAAGGGGAAGTGGCAGTGGTGAGTGCCCCTTTTGCCATGTTCCACTGGTGAGGATCTAGAGCAAGCAGCCAAAGACTATGGGCCAGTGGTATCTCAAGTGCCCGTACAACATCCATGTAAGGCTTCTTGACATTGGTGACCTCACTGTGACTGTTGCTGGTGCTCTGATTGATGTGTTTTGAGTGCAGGGTGATCCAACTACATGTGGTTACATTCGCTCTGAGGTGCCGAATGTGAAGTTTGAAGCACAAGAACACCAATTGAAGGCTAAGAAGGAGGCATCATGTGACTGTTGCTCTGAATTGAAAGCAGAATTGCAAGAGTTGAAGCAAACACTTGATAGTGTTGTAGTTGAACTTTGGACACTGAAGGTGAAGCCTGCAGAGCCGATTCATGAGCCAAAGCCTGGCCGAAGCAAATTGTCATTGATTATTCTGTTTTTGTGGGCTTCGTAGGTGTCCTGATTGGTGTTGTGGTTGCCTGTATGTGGAAGTGACCAACTAATGTATGTGTTAGTCAACAAATGTGTGTGTGAGTTAGCTCTTGTGTCTGTGTGGTTGTGTGTGAGTTATGCGGCAGACAGGATGCAGTCCTAGTTCTTTTAGTTGTGCTAGTGCTTATTAGCAAGTGAAGCATGTGTTGTAATGACATCTAAGTCCTATATAATGAAGAAGATGTTTTTCTAGAATCATGAGTCATTTAGACAACATTTTGACAGAATTTTGCCTGAACTTAGACAAAATTTTGACAGAATTTTGCTTGAGTTTGACACAATTTCATGATCACAATAATGTTCCACAAATATAGTAGATTTCATAAAGGTTCACACAATACATAGTTACCATTTAAGTTACAATAACATAGGTCCAAATAAATTAACCACTGTCACCTGCAATTGAAAAATAATTAGTCAAGGCAACCAATATAGAAGGACAAAAAACATTGCTAGCCTAAAGTTATTGAAGGGAAAAAAATTAACGGAACGCAAAATGCAAGTTAGTACCATAACGGTGCACCCATCAGGCTGTCTACGCCCAACAAGATGCCAAGGACAATCTTCTCCCCCCTTGCAACCTCCAATGTATCTTTCAGGATCTGTTTTGACAACGCGTAGTTCAAACTCTTTATTTATAGTAAATTGTCTCACAGCCAATCTACTCCTTCATGTTAGGATAAACTATGCCAAGATCCATACTGGGCCGATTTGGATCATGCACCACGGTCCTCTCCCCTGGTAAATAGTCATCAACTTCAATGGCTGCCCCAGTTGTATCAACTTCCTCAGTCCTCTGACAAGTATCGACATTCTGTTGACTGCAACCTTTACTTGCTGCCTTCCTTGCCTTATCAGCATCCTCATCCTCAGCCCTAAACCCCAACAGTTCATACATCATCTCATCATCAACAATCTCAATTCTTCCCTCTTCATCTCGACTCTCCTTGATGCGTAGCGTATCCCAATCAACAAGAGGTGTTTGCATCTGCTGTGCAGAAGGTTCTACCAGTGCTAAGCTAAGCTCAGGCTCCACATCGAGCCTAGTACAGAAAATAAAAGGTGGCACAGTTAGATTACCACCACATCTACACTGGTCGAGTCTCGTCTACACGCTTGGGCACAGTTAGATTACCACCACAGCAAGAATACGTACCCTTCGATGAGATCTGGCAAGTTCTCCTCCATCCAGCACTTGGAGCAGCGCCGGCGGCGGCCGGGCGTGCACGCGGCGGCGGCCTAGCACGGACGCGGTGGGGCGGCGGCCGTGGCCTGGCGCAGACAAGGCGGCGGCCTGGCGCGGCCGCAGTGGGGCGGCGTCCCCGGCCTGGCGCGGACGCTCGCCCGGCAGCCTAGCGCGGACGGTCGGGGCGGCGCTCGCGCGCGCGGACGCGTCGGGGGGCGTGGCGCCGACGCGGCAGCTGGCCTGGCCGCGCGGACGGTCGGGGCGGCGGCGGCGTCGGGGAGGCGGCGGCCTGGCGCGACCGCAGTGGGGCGGCGTCCTTGGCCTGGCGCGGACGCTCGCCCGGCAGCCTAGCGTGGACGGTCAGGGCGGCGCTCGCGCGCGCGGACGCGTCGGGGGGCGTGGCGCCGACGCGGCGGCTGGCCTGGCCACGCGGACGGTCGGGGCGGCGGCGTCGGGGAGGTGGCGGCGTCCGCGGTCCGCCTTGCGTCCCTATCTCTGGTTCGCTTTCCGTCGCTGTCCGTGACTCTCCCGTCCGTGAACGACCGTGACGAATGAAAAGGATCAGGCTGAAGGGCAAAACGGGAAGGCAAATATGCCACGGCAAAAAATAATAATAAATTTGGTAACAAATCCGTCGCAAGGCATTTTAGCGGGTGTCCATCGTTCGATAATGGCAAACGGGCGACTCCCATTTGCGGAATGGCAAAATTGCGAAGCCCAGTTTTGATAATGGCAGATTCGCCATTTTCTCGTCAGGCAGAGGCGGAGTCGGCGCTCATCCGTTTTTTTTATGGATGGACCAAGTTTTGGATGTTATGGCCGCATTTTGACCGCCAAAATTCGATGAATTTAGCTGTACCCGTATAACTTGACTACTTTATTTGGTGGTTTAGCTAGTTTCAGATCTCTCTACGATGTAATTATTTTTATACTTTGTTTTGTACTTTTCTATATAAAATCCGTACTACTTACAACGACTATTTGAAATTATATATAGTACAAAATAGAGAATTGTCGTTAATAATTTGAGTGAAGAAAATAACTTGGAGTCGATAAATTAATATGTAAGTTGGAGGGAAAAAATATAAATGTGTCTCACAAAGTTTTATATAACTTAAGTAAATTTTGAAGTTTATAAAGTCTTTTCTTACTCATATAATCCTACACTCTAGGTTTGTAGACAATATATGTGTCTTAGTGAACTTAAACGATACATAACAGTTAACCTTAACAAGATTTTTGCTAAACTTATTCTCTACTGAAAATCCATATAAATATTTATATGCTAGACTACATAGGGTCCACTGTTGAGATTCTTTCGGGAAGTTATAAGGATGTACTTTGGTCAAAAACATTGTATTTTTGCATATTTGTCAAAAATGCCAAAATTTAGAATTACACATGTTCTCTAAATAAGATATTTAAATTATAAACAAATACAAACCGTCCTATGGGGAAGAATCTTTAGACTACAAATCGTCCGATGGAGAAGAATCTCTCTTGTGCCCATATGCGTTAGAGCATGTGTTAAGCACAGTGCAGAGTCCAATTCAAAAATAACTTAGAACTTGTGACACTATCATTGATAAATCTTTAAGGCTTCCATATCCATATAAATTAGAGCGATACGCGTCCAGGCATAATAAAGAGTTCGATTTCTAAACAATTGAAACACATGACACGATTTGTAACACATGACACGATTTGTTGAATAAACCTCTAAGCCATAAGTCGTCCATGTGACCACATAATAATATGTTCGCCTTGTTGCAACACACGTGATAATATTTACTCCATTTGTCCCAAAATAGATGACCTTATAGGCCTAGGCACAACAATTAAGGAGGAGAGAAAAAATATGATGTACAAAAGACAGGAAGAAGAGTGAAGTGTTGGATATAATTTGGGCTTGGCCTATTTTTAATTTAATTAAATCAAATAAACCCTAAGGCCAATGTAAAGGTGGATGGAGGTTGAAGATGACCGTGGGATCCACCAGTCTAATACCATGGCCAACAAAAAAAAAGTCCTTTTGACCCTCCTCAACTGCTGCGATCGTTCAATTTCCCCCCTTCATCTATAAAACCGTTTTTAACCCTCTCAACTTTTTTATTTAGCTTAAAAATGATTTTATAATTTCCCACGCCAAAACAAAAATTCTATGAAATTTCTAATATTAAACCATATTTAGGATTTTAAATTACATTATTTTCCATGTAAAATCTATTTGGATAATTTTTTGGAATAATATCTTTTATGAATTTCTGGATAGTTTTTTTTGAACATATTTTAAGACAGATTGACCTCCTAAACTTTCAACTTGTCTTATTTACAGCCCTTACGTTTGATGTGAATCCATGTAGGATAGTTGACGTAGCGCCACATCATAAAAATCGTTGTCAAAACTATCTAAGGTGCAAAAACAAGCAATTTTAAAAATTTAAGGGATCAAAATATAGATGAGGAGAAAATTGGATAAACGCAAAAGTTAAAAGGGTACAGCTAAATTCATCGAATTTTGGCGGTCAAAATGCGGCCATAACATCCAAAACTTGGTCCATCCATAAAAAAAACGGATGAGCGCCGACTCCGCCTCTGCCTGACGAGAAAATGGCGAATCTGCCATTATCAAAACTGGGCTTCGCAATTTTGCCATTCCGCAAATGGGAGTCGCCCGTTTGCCATTATCGAACGATGGACACCCGCTAAAATGCCTTGCGACGGATTTGTTACCAAATTTATTATTATTTTTTGCCGTGGCATATTTGCCTTCCCGTTTTGCCCTTCAGCCTGATCCTTTTCATTCGTCACGGTCGTTCACGGACGGGAGAGTCACGGACAGCGACGGAAAGCGAACCAGAGATAGGGACGCAAGGCGGACCGCGGACGCCGCCACCTCCCCGACGCCGCCGCCCCGACCGTCCGCGTGGCCAGGCCAGCCGCCGCGTCGGCGCCACGCCCCCCGACGCGTCCGCGCGCGCGAGCGCCGCCCTGACCGTCCACGCTAGGCTGCCGGGCGAGCGTCCGCGCCAGGCCAAGGACGCCGCCCCACTGCGGTCGCGCCAGGCCGCCGCCTCCCCGACGCCGCCGCCGCCCCGACCGTCCGCGCGGCCAGGCCAGCTGCCGCGTCGGCGCCACGCCCCCCGACGCGTCCGCGCGCGCGAGCGCCGCCCCGACCGTCCGCGCTAGGCTGCCGGGCGAGCGTCCGCGCCAGGCCGGGGACGCCGCCCCACTGCGGCCGCGCCAGGCCGCCGCCTTGTCTGCGCCAGGCCACGGCCGCCGCCCCACCGCGTCCGTGCTAGGCCGCCGCCGCGTGCACGCCCGGCCGCCGCCGGCGCTGCTCCAAGTGCTGGATGGAGGAGAACTTGCCAGATCTCATCGAAGGGTACGTATTCTTGCTGTGGTGGTAATCTAACTGTGCCCAAGCGTGTAGACGAGACTCGACCAGTGTAGATGTGGTGGTAATCTAACTGTGCCACCTTTTATTTTCTGTACTAGGCTCGATGTGGAGCCTGAGCTTAGCTTAGCACTGGTAGAACCTTCTGCACAGCAGATGCAAACACCTCTTGTTGATTGGGATACGCTACGCATCAAGGAGAGTCGAGATGAAGAGGGAAGAATTGAGATTGTTGATGATGAGATGATGTATGAACTGTTGGGGTTTAGGGCTGAGGATGAGGATGCTGATAAGGCAAGGAAGGCAGCAAGTAAAGGTTGCAGTCAACAGAATGTCGATACTTGTCAGAGGACTGAGGAAGTTGATACAACTGGGGCAGCCATTGAAGTTGATGACTATTTACCAGGGGAGAGGACCGTGGTGCATGATCCAAATCGGCCCAGTATGGATCTTGGCATAGTTTATCCTAACATGAAGGAGTAGATTGGCTGTGAGACAATTTACTATAAATAAAGAGTTTGAACTACGCGTTGTCAAAACAGATCCTGAAAGATACATTGGAGGTTGCAAGGGGGGAGAAGATTGTCCTTGGCATCTTGTTGGGCGTAGACAGCCTGATGGGTGCACCGTTATGGTACTAACTTGCATTTTGCGTTCCGTTAATTTTTTTCCCTTCAATAACTTTAGGCTAGCAATGTTTTTTGTCCTTCTATATTGGTTGCCTTGACTAATTATTTTTCAATTGCAGGTGACATTGGTGACCTCACTGTGACTGTTGCTGGTGCTCTGATTGATGTGTTTTGAGTGCAGGGTGATCCAACTACATGTGGTTACATTCGCTCTGAGGTGCCGAATGTGAAGTTTGAAGCACAAGAACACCAATTGAAGGCTAAGAAGGAGGCATCATGTGACTGTTGCTCTGAATTGAAAGCAGAATTGCAAGAGTTGAAGCAAACACTTGATAGTGTTGTAGTTGAACTTTGGACACTGAAGGTGAAGCCTGCAGAGCCGATTCATGAGCCAAAGCCTGGCCGAAGCAAATTGTCATTGATTATTCTGTTTTTGTGGGCTTCGTAGGTGTCCTGATTGGTGTTGTGGTTGCCTGTATGTGGAAGTGACCAACTAATGTATGTGTTAGTCAACAAATGTGTGTGTGAGTTAGCTCTTGTGTCTGTGTGGTTGTGTGTGAGTTATGCGGCAGACAGGATGCAGTCCTAGTTCTTTTAGTTGTGCTAGTGCTTATTAGCAAGTGAAGCATGTGTTGTAATGACATCTAAGTCCTATATAATGAAGAAGATGTTTTTCTAGAATCATGAGTCATTTAGACAACATTTTGACAGAATTTTGCCTGAACTTAGACAAAATTTTGACAGAATTTTGCTTGAGTTTGACACAATTTCATGATCACAATAATGTTCCACAAATATAGTAGATTTCATAAAGGTTCACACAATACATAGTTACCATTTAAGTTACAATAACATAGGTCCAAATAAATTAACCACTGTCACCTGCAATTGAAAAATAATTAGTCAAGGCAACCAATATAGAAGGACAAAAAACATTGCTAGCCTAAAGTTATTGAAGGGAAAAAAATTAACGGAACGCAAAATGCAAGTTAGTACCATAACGGTGCACCCATCAGGCTGTCTACGCCCAACAAGATGCCAAGGACAATCTTCTCCCCCCTTGCAACCTCCAATGTATCTTTCAGGATCTGTTTTGACAACGCGTAGTTCAAACTCTTTATTTATAGTAAATTGTCTCACAGCCAATCTACTCCTTCATGTTAGGATAAACTATGCCAAGATCCATACTGGGCCGATTTGGATCATGCACCACGGTCCTCTCCCCTGGTAAATAGTCATCAACTTCAATGGCTGCCCCAGTTGTATCAACTTCCTCAGTCCTCTGACAAGTATCGACATTCTGTTGACTGCAACCTTTACTTGCTGCCTTCCTTGCCTTATCAGCATCCTCATCCTCAGCCCTAAACCCCAACAGTTCATACATCATCTCATCATCAACAATCTCAATTCTTCCCTCTTCATCTCGACTCTCCTTGATGCGTAGCGTATCCCAATCAACAAGAGGTGTTTGCATCTGCTGTGCAGAAGGTTCTACCAGTGCTAAGCTAAGCTCAGGCTCCACATCGAGCCTAGTACAGAAAATAAAAGGTGGCACAGTTAGATTACCACCACATCTACACTGGTCGAGTCTCGTCTACACGCTTGGGCACAGTTAGATTACCACCACAGCAAGAATACGTACCCTTCGATGAGATCTGGCAAGTTCTCCTCCATCCAGCACTTGGAGCAGCGCCGGCGGCGGCCGGGCGTGCACGCGGCGGCGGCCTAGCACGGACGCGGTGGGGCGGCGGCCGTGGCCTGGCGCAGACAAGGCGGCGGCCTGGCGCGGCCGCAGTGGGGCGGCGTCCCCGGCCTGGCGCGGACGCTCGCCCGGCAGCCTAGCGCGGACGGTCGGGGCGGCGCTCGCGCGCGCGGACGCGTCGGGGGGCGTGGCGCCGACGCGGCAGCTGGCCTGGCCGCGCGGACGGTCGGGGCGGCGGCGGCGTCGGGGAGGCGGCGGCCTGGCGCGACCGCAGTGGGGCGGCGTCCTTGGCCTGGCGCGGACGCTCGCCCGGCAGCCTAGCGTGGACGGTCAGGGCGGCGCTCGCGCGCGCGGACGCGTCGGGGGGCGTGGCGCCGACGCGGCGGCTGGCCTGGCCACGCGGACGGTCGGGGCGGCGGCGTCGGGGAGGTGGCGGCGTCCGCGGTCCGCCTTGCGTCCCTATCTCTGGTTCGCTTTCCGTCGCTGTCCGTGACTCTCCCGTCCGTGAACGACCGTGACGAATGAAAAGGATCAGGCTGAAGGGCAAAACGGGAAGGCAAATATGCCACGGCAAAAAATAATAATAAATTTGGTAACAAATCCGTCGCAAGGCATTTTAGCGGGTGTCCATCGTTCGATAATGGCAAACGGGCGACTCCCATTTGCGGAATGGCAAAATTGCGAAGCCCAGTTTTGATAATGGCAGATTCGCCATTTTCTCGTCAGGCAGAGGCGGAGTCGGCGCTCATCCGTTTTTTTTATGGATGGACCAAGTTTTGGATGTTATGGCCGCATTTTGACCGCCAAAATTCGATGAATTTAGCTGTACCCTTTTAACTTTTGCGTTTATCCAATTTTCTCCTCAT
>JAHUYU010001348.1:0-10415 GCA_030439765.1 Tripidium arundinaceum | reverse complement strand
CCTGGCCATAGTTTATAGCGGCCTCTAGCAAGGCGTGTCAACTCCTATGCATACGCAAAGATCATATCAGACGAACCACCACAAAACCACATACATGTTATTCCCTTTTCCTTTTTTGTTTTTCTAATTCTTTTCCCCTTTTCTTTTTTTTTTGTTTTTAATTTTTTCCCTTTTAAATGGTTTTTCTGTTTTCCTAATTCTTTTTCCTTTTTTTATGTTTTCCCTTTCCTTTTTTTGTCCTAATTCTTTTTCCCCTTTTTCTTTTTTTCTTTTTTATTTTTTTCCCCTCTTGCTTACCTATCAAGTGTGACACTTATATCGGAGAATAGTCCGAAGAGATCTTTTACATGGTACAACAATTAAACCTTACATTTTCCTAACTTTTTTTTACAACTCAACATGTGTGAAACTTAGATTAGAGAATAGTAAATGTAAGAGAGAAACCATCCCGAAGCGAAACAAGTCTTACATTTTCCGAACTTTTTTTACTACTCAACGTGTGTAACACTTAGATTAAAGAATAGTGCAAAGAAATCTTTTACATAGTACAATAATTAAACCATGCATTTTTCCCATGTTATTTTCTGTTAGGAATATGCCCTAGAGGTAATCATAGAGATGATGATATTGCGATTGTATCCACGATATATTATGTGTTCATTGAATATCCATTAAAGACAACTTGTATCGATTGGCAATTATGTGAATTGTTTGTGAAACTCTTTTACTTGTATGGTTATTCTAAAGTTGTCGCTGATTGGAGTTCATGTGAGGGCACACATGAATATTAGATCAGCATATATATTGGTTGATGACTATGTTTCACAAGTCATGGACATAGAGATGTCAAACTAATAGTGTGGGCACATGTATGACATGGGGCTGGACTGACCCAACGTGAGATGTTGTAATTGTCTCTATACATATCATGTACGTTATGTCCTTAGATTTGAGATTGTCGTATGTATTCAAGATGTGAAACGACCTACTCAGGGACTATCAAACGCTACTTCGTAACTGGGTAGTTATAAAGGTGGTTTTCGTGTTTGTCGGGAAACATGCTGTGAGACATAGTCGATCAAGATGGAATTTGCCCCTCTTCACGTGAGAGAGATATCACTGGACCACTCGAATGATTGGATCAAGAAATGCATGGCCGTGCTTAGGTTAAGTGTTAACCTATGAGCTGGACCAAATATCGTGAGGCAAAGGGAATAACATGTATGTGGTTTTGTGGTGGTTCGTCTGATATGATCTTTGCGTATGCATAGGAGTTGACACGCCTTGCTAGAGGCCGCTATAAACTATTGGCCGAGTAGGAGTACTCGGGCCATGTCTATGTGTGTGTGAACCCATAGGGTCGCACGCTTAAGGGGCTAGAAGCCTAATTCAGGTTGGACCCAAATTAGACAAGGCTTAGGGTTACTAATGGGCCTCCAACTCGAGAGTTCATTAGGACGCCTATATAAGCAAGGGGTGGGCGACGGGGATAGGTAAGCTACGCCATTTGGCAGCCGTCGCCGCCCATCCCACGCCCGCGCCTGCTGCTCCTCGCGGACCTAGCAGTCCGGAGGCGCAACGCATTCTCCCTGTACGTGTGGATACCTCGGAGGTGCTGCATCTAGAGCACAAGGACGAACCGCACGAAGGGGACAGGCGGACGGACGACCTCGCAACTGCACGGCACTGCTACGACGCATACGACTACATCGAGTCGCGTCCGCTGCACCTACGTGTCTAGTGGTAATCCCGTGATCTATAACTAGCAGTTGATCCTGGTTTATGAGGTCGAAAATTTTGTTTTCCGGCTAGCGTAGCTTCCTCATAACCCTATATTTTCATGTATGTACTGTGGAACTCCTTAATTTTCCTTTTATGCTACTTTTCATATTCTCACTTTAAGCGTATAACACCATAATAGACGTCCCGCGGCAATGCGCGGGGGGCCTACTAGTTAAAAAATGTCAATTCTTGAATTTTTTCTACTTCACATTAGAATAAAATTTATATTAGGGGCTTATATGAAAAAATATACAAACGTGGATGATATTCATGGGTCCTAACCTGGACGGCGGGTTATTTTTCCTAAAATATGGAGGGCTTTTTTGCAAAGTAGATAGTGACACACGTCGCCGCACGGAGAAGCCACAGTACATACATGAAAATATAGGGTTATGAGGAAGCTACGCTAGCCGGAAAACAAAATTTTCGACCTCATAAACCAGGATCAACTGCTAGTTATAGATCACGGGATTACCACTAGACACGTAGGTGCAGCGGACGCGACTCGATGTAGTCGTATGCGTCGTAGCAGTGCCGTGCAGTTGCGAGGTCGTCCGTCCGCCTGTCCCCTTCGTGCGGTTCGTCCTTGTGCTCTAGATGCAGCACCTCCGAGGTATCCACACGTACAGGGAGAATGCGTTGCGCCTCCGGACTGCTAGGTCCGCGAGGAGCAGCAGGCGCGGGCGTGGGATGGGCGGCGACGGCTGCCAAATGGCGTAGCTTACCTATCCCCGTCGCCCACCCCTTGCTTATATAGGCGTCCTAATGAACTCTCGAGTTGGAGGCCCATTAGTAACCCTAAGCCTTGTCTAATTTGGGTCCAACCTGAATTAGGCTTCTAGCCCCTTAAGCGTGCGACCCTATGGGTTCACACACACATAGACATGGCCCGAGTACTCCTACTCGGCCAATAGTTTATAGCGGCCTCTAGCAAGGCGTGTCAACTCCTATGCATACGCAAAGATCATATCAGACGAACCACCACAAAACCACATACATGTTATTTTCTGTTAGGAATATGCCCTAGAGGTAATCATAGAGATGATGATATTGCGATTGTATCCACGATATATTATGTGTTCATTGAATATCCATTAAAGACAACTTGTATCGATTGGCAATTATGTGAATTGTTTGTGAAACTCTTTTACTTGTATGGTTATTCTAAAGTTGTCGCTGATTGGAGTTCATGTGAGGGCACACATGAATATTAGATCAGCATATATATTGGTTGATGACTATGTTTCACAAGTCATGGACATAGAGATGTCAAACTAATAGTGTGGGCACATGTATGACATGGGGCTGGACTGACCCAACGTGAGATGTTGTAATTGTCTCTATACATATCATGTACGTTATGTCCTTAGATTTGAGATTGTCGTATGTATTCAAGATGTGAAACGACCTACTCAGGGACTATCAAACGCTACTTCGTAACTGGGTAGTTATAAAGGTGGTTTTCGTGTTTGTCGGGAAACATGCTGTGAGACATAGTCGATCAAGATGGAATTTGCCCCTCTTCACGTGAGAGAGATATCACTGGACCACTCGAATGATTGGATCAAGAAATGCATGGCCGTGCTTAGGTTAAGTGTTAACCTATGAGCTGGACCAAATATCGTGAGGCAAAGGGAATAACATGTATGTGGTTTTGTGGTGGTTCGTCTGATATGATCTTTGCGTATGCATAGGAGTTGACACGCCTTGCTAGAGGCCGCTATAAACTATTGGCCGAGTAGGAGTACTCGGGCCATGTCTATGTGTGTGTGAACCCATAGGGTCGCACGCTTAAGGGGCTAGAAGCCTAATTCAGGTTGGACCCAAATTAGACAAGGCTTAGGGTTACTAATGGGCCTCCAACTCGAGAGTTCATTAGGACGCCTATATAAGCAAGGGGTGGGCGACGGGGATAGGTAAGCTACGCCATTTGGCAGCCGTCGCCGCCCATCCCACGCCCGCGCCTGCTGCTCCTCGCGGACCTAGCAGTCCGGAGGCGCAACGCATTCTCCCTGTACGTGTGGATACCTCGGAGGTGCTGCATCTAGAGCACAAGGACGAACCGCACGAAGGGGACAGGCGGACGGACGACCTCGCAACTGCACGGCACTGCTACGACGCATACGACTACATCGAGTCGCGTCCGCTGCACCTACGTGTCTAGTGGTAATCCCGTGATCTATAACTAGCAGTTGATCCTGGTTTATGAGGTCGAAAATTTTGTTTTCCGGCTAGCGTAGCTTCCTCATAACCCTATATTTTCATGTATGTACTGTGGCTTCTCCGTGCGGCGACGTGTGTCACTATCTACTTTGCAAAAAAGCCCTCCATATTTTAGGAAAAATAACCCGCCGTCCAGGTTAGGACCCATGAATATCATCCACGTTTGTATATTTTTTCATATAAGCCCCTAATATAAATTTTATTCTAATGTGAAGTAGAAAAAATTCAAGAATTGACATTTTTTAACTAGTAGGCCCCCCGCGCATTGCCGCGGGACGTCTATTATGGTGTTATACGCTTAAAGTGAGAATATGAAAAGTAGCATAAAAGGAAAATTAAGGAGTTCCACAGTACATACATGAAAATATAGGGTTATGAGGAAGCTACGCTAGCCGGAAAACAAAATTTTCGACCTCATAAACCAGGATCAACTGCTAGTTATAGATCACGGGATTACCACTAGACACGTAGGTGCAGCGGACGCGACTCGATGTAGTCGTATGCGTCGTAGCAGTGCCGTGCAGTTGCGAGGTCGTCCGTCCGCCTGTCCCCTTCGTGCGGTTCGTCCTTGTGCTCTAGATGCAGCACCTCCGAGGTATCCACACGTACAGGGAGAATGCGTTGCGCCTCCGGACTGCTAGGTCCGCGAGGAGCAGCAGGCGCGGGCGTGGGATGGGCGGCGACGGCTGCCAAATGGCGTAGCTTACCTATCCCCGTCGCCCACCCCTTGCTTATATAGGCGTCCTAATGAACTCTCGAGTTGGAGGCCCATTAGTAACCCTAAGCCTTGTCTAATTTGGGTCCAACCTGAATTAGGCTTCTAGCCCCTTAAGCGTGCGACCCTATGGGTTCACACACACATAGACATGGCCCGAGTACTCCTACTCGGCCAATAGTTTATAGCGGCCTCTAGCAAGGCGTGTCAACTCCTATGCATACGCAAAGATCATATCAGACGAACCACCACAAAACCACATACATGTTATTCCCTTTGCCTCACGATATTTGGTCCAGCTCATAGGTTAACACTTAACCTAAGCACGGCCATGCATTTCTTGATCCAATCATTCGAGTGGTCCAGTGATATCTCTCTCACGTGAAGAGGGGCAAATTCCATCTTGATCGACTATGTCTCACAGCATGTTTCCCGACAAACACGAAAACCACCTTTATAACTACCCAGTTACGAAGTAGCGTTTGATAGTCCCTGAGTAGGTCGTTTCACATCTTGAATACATACGACAATCTCAAATCTAAGGACATAACGTACATGATATGTATAGAGACAATTACAACATCTCACGTTGGGTCAGTCCAGCCCCATGTCATACATGTGCCCACACTATTAGTTTGACATCTCTATGTCCATGACTTGTGAAACATAGTCATCAACCAATATATATGCTGATCTAATATTCATGTGTGCCCTCACATGAACTCCAATCAGCGACAACTTTAGAATAACCATACAAGTAAAAGAGTTTCACAAACAATTCACATAATTGCCAATCGATACAAGTTGTCTTTAATGGATATTCAATGAACACATAATATATCGTGGATACAATCGCAATATCATCATCTCTATGATTACCTCTAGGGCATATTCCTAACAGAAAATAACATGGGAAAAATGCATGGTTTAATTATTGTACTATGTAAAAGATTTCTTTGCACTATTCTTTAATCTAAGTGTTACACACGTTGAGTAGTAAAAAAAGTTCGGAAAATGTAAGACTTGTTTCGCTTCGGGATGGTTTCTCTCTTACATTTACTATTCTCTAATCTAAGTTTCACACATGTTGAGTTGTAAAAAAAAGTTAGGAAAATGTAAGGTTTAATTGTTGTACCATGTAAAAGATCTCTTCGGACTATTCTCCGATATAAGTGTCACACTTGATAGGTAAGCAAGAGGGGAAAAAAATAAAAAAGAAAAAAAGAAAAAGGGGAAAAAGAATTAGGACAAAAAAAGGAAAGGGAAAACATAAAAAAAGGAAAAAGAATTAGGAAAACAGAAAAACCATTTAAAAGGGAAAAAATTAAAAACAAAAAAAAAAGAAAAGGGGAAAAGAATTAGAAAAACAAAAAAGGAAAAGGGAATAACATGTATGTGGTTTTGTGGTGGTTCGTCTGATATGATCTTTGCGTATGCATAGGAGTTGACACGCCTTGCTAGAGGCCGCTATAAACTATTGGCCGAGTAGGAGTACTCGGGCCATGTCTATGTGTGTGTGAACCCATAGGGTCGCACGCTTAAGGGGCTAGAAGCCTAATTCAGGTTGGACCCAAATTAGACAAGGCTTAGGGTTACTAATGGGCCTCCAACTCGAGAGTTCATTAGGACGCCTATATAAGCAAGGGGTGGGCGACGGGGATAGGTAAGCTACGCCATTTGGCAGCCGTCGCCGCCCATCCCACGCCCGCGCCTGCTGCTCCTCGCGGACCTAGCAGTCCGGAGGCGCAACGCTTTCTCCCTGTACGTGTGGATACCTCGGAGGTGCTGCATCTAGAGCACAAGGACGAACCGCACGAAGGGGACAGGCGGACGGACGACCTCGCAACTGCACGGCACTGCTACGACGCATACGACTACATCGAGTCGCGTCCGCTGCACCTACGTGTCTAGTGGTAATCCCGTGATCTATAACTAGCAGTTGATCCTGGTTTATGAGGTCGAAAATTTTGTTTTCCGGCTAGCGTAGCTTCCTCATAACCCTATATTTTCATGTATGTACTGTGGAACTCCTTAATTTTCCTTTTATGCTACTTTTCATATTCTCACTTTAAGCGTATAACACCATAATAGACGTCCCGCGGCAATGCGCGGGGGGCCTACTAGTTAAAAAATGTCAATTCTTGAATTTTTTCTACTTCACATTAGAATAAAATTTATATTAGGGGCTTATATGAAAAAATATACAAACGTGGATGATATTCATGGGTCCTAACCTGGACGGCGGGTTATTTTTCCTAAAATATGGAGGGCTTTTTTGCAAAGTAGATAGTGACACACGTCGCCGCACGGAGAAGCCACCGATGCTTCGATTTCTCTCGTGCAAGTGGAGCTGAGTGAGTTTTAATAACCCCGATTCTATAATACAGATGCACCCTCAATAAAGAAGATGGCATAAAGGTTAACAAAACTATTGGCCGCTTTTATTAACATATTCATCTCTCTGTCTGTAGAAAAGGGCTTCGAACTGTGTCGCACCCAATTTTAAGGCTAAAATCAGGCACTAACCATATGTGTATCTAAAATATCCACAAGACATATATAGTGAAAAAATGATAATATCATAAATAATGCTTAACTAAATAGTATAAACATATTTATATTAAGACTTACACCTTAAGAAAAAACAATGGAACAATGCCCTAAATCTTCTCTTTGGGTCACCATTATTCACATAGACAATCGACATTGGGTCCTCATTCTCCACATAGACAATCGACTAGGAAAGCATACACCTAGAACTCCTGGTACTCCACAGAAAACTTACAAAATCCACCATACCCATCTAAAATTTTATTGAATAGGAAGTTTGAGCACCATTGTACTCAACAAGTATAACACGAATCTATACAAGACTCAAAAGAGACTAGACTTAGTTGTAAGCAATTTTATCTTATCTGTTTTATTTATTAAGCCTAAGTTGCTAGGTTATGCTTATAGCATCAAGAGATGAGAAATATAACTAATGACAAAAGTAAATCCCAAAACCAATTAATCAAAAAGATTCCAGGACGCTCATGACCTATATTAGATCAAACTTGATATTGATTGACTCTTAGAAAAGCAATAATGTTGTTCTTTTTGGAGGGATAAGATAGAGTAACAACATACTCCATCCGTCCCATAATAATTACACATCTTGTCGATGTGTCAATTATTTTAAGCTATTTGACTAGATTTATATAAAATATTATCAAACATTTATATCTTCTAGTATATTTATTATGAAAATGCATTCCCCTATTATTAGACATCATAAATGATAGTTTTTTTTATATATTTTATCAAACCTAAAAATGATTTCTCGACAAAGAAGATGCACAGTTATTTTAGGACACAGGAAGTAAACATCAAAATAATCATATTTATTGCAGAGCAGACGACTGGAACCACATAATCAGATGACAAAGTCAACCCAAGCATATTATCAATATAAGCTTTGAACATTATTCGGTTGGAATTTGGATCATAGCAGCGGCTACCCCACCGTTTACCTTTTCCGGCTTGGTTACAGCCGGAACTCATTCTGAACTCGCTAACTTCGCAGCGGCGGTGGCAGGGGCACGAAACTTATTGATATACTGTACCGCCAAGTCCGCCTTGGTTACCGGCACCACCTCCTTTGCTTCTACGCCCCTCCTATGTCAGATTTCTGGCTCCGCCCCTGTATGTATGGCCATCTAGTAGTTCTATTACATCGTCCGTTGGTGTTGGTAATGATTACTCTCTGCTGGTTTAGCTTATCTGAAACGTGTTCTTCACTTTTCTGAAGGACATTGCTTAAAATAATTTCTGCAAACGATGACGCACCCAATGACCTGCTGCACCTGCACACAAAAGGCTCGACAACTTCCATTGCACCACATCTCTCATCTCTATCACCAACGTGTCTCCACGCCACTAACCATCCCCTTTGGATTCGTTTTTGAAAAGTAGTGCTGCAATGTTCTTTCTTTGACCAAGATGCTCCCCTGCCCTTTTCGGGGCTCAGCTATGACCAACTATATGCATCATGCGTGACCTACTGACCTGCTATATATATAGCCGATTAGACGCCCGTAATGTGTGAGGCTAGTCTTCCACAGACTCGGAGCAAGATAGGACTAGCTAGTTACAAGCCAAGAGCCAGTAGAGCAGTAGAGGAAAATATCGAGAGAAGAAAACAATGGCGGGCAAGGAGGATCTTAAGCTCCTCGGCCTGCCGCTGAGCCCGTTCGTGATCCGCGTGTGCATGGCGCTGAACATGAAAGGAGTGAGTTACGAGTACGTCGAGGAGGACCTATCCAACAAGAGTGAGCTCCTGCTCAAGTTCAACCCGGTGCACAAGAAGGTGCCCGTGCTCATCCACAACGGTAAGCCCATCTGTGAGTCACTCGTCATCCTGCAGTACGTCGACGAGCTGTTTGCTGGCCGGTCCATCCTCCCAACCGACCCCTACGAGCGCGCCACCGCTCGCTTCTGGGCAGCCTACGCCGACGACAAGGTATAAACATGCACGCACGCACGCGCGTTTACTTCTCTGTTCTCTACAATCGTACGTGAACACACCGTACGTGCCTGGTACTGGTACCGATCGAATTGGCAGCGCCTTGCTCGCAGTTGTTCCCAGCGTGGTACGGCATGGTGACGGCCCAGGCGGAGGAGGAGAGGGCGGAGAAGGTGAAGGAGACGCTTGCCGCGATCGAGCACATGGAAGTGGCCTTTGCCAAGTGCTCCGGCGGCAACGCCTTCTTCGGTGGCGACTCCATTGGCTACGTCGACATCGTGCTCGGCTCCTTCTTGTTCTGGTTCGAGGCGTTGCGCAGGGTTTACGGCCTGGAGATCATTAACGCGAGCAAGACTCCGCTCTTGGCTGCGTGGGCGGAGCGGTTTGGAGGGAGCGTAGAAGCAAAGGAGGTGGTGCCGGTAACCAAGGCGGACTTGGCGGTACAGTATATCAATAAGTTTCGTGCCCCTGCCACCGCCGCTGCGAAGTTAGCGAGTTCAGAATGAGTTCCGGCTGTAACCAAGCCGGAAAAGGTAAACGGTGGGGTAGCCGCTGCTATGATCCAAATTCCAACCGAATAATGTTCAAAGCTTATATTGATAATATGCTTGGGTTGACTTTGTCATCTGATTATGTGGTTCCAGTCGTCTGCTCTGCAATAAATATGATTATTTTGATGTTTACTTCCTGTGTCCTAAAATAACTGTGCATCTTCTTTGTCGAGAAATCATTTTTAGGTTTGATAAAATATATAAAAAAAACTATCATTTATGATGTCTAATAATAGGGGAATGCATTTTCATAATAAATATACTAGAAGATATAAATGTTTGATAATATTTTATATAAATCTAGTCAAATAGCTTAAAATAATTGACACATCGACAAGATGTGTAATTATTATGGGACGGATGGAGTATGTTGTTACTCTATCTTATCCCTCCAAAAAGAACAACATTATTGCTTTTCTAAGAGTCAATCAATATCAAGTTTGATCTAATATAGGTCATGAGCGTCCTGGAATCTTTTTGATTAATTGGTTTTGGGATTTACTTTTGTCATTAGTTATATTTCTCATCTCTTGATGCTATAAGCATAACCTAGCAACTTAGGCTTAATAAATAAAACAGATAAGATAAAATTGCTTACAACTAAGTCTAGTCTCTTTTGAGTCTTGTATAGATTCGTGTT
>JAHUYU010001341.1:0-11021 GCA_030439765.1 Tripidium arundinaceum | reverse complement strand
GATCGAGCTTAAAACTTCATGTCTTTTTCTTTAACTTCAGTTAATTTTGCTGATTTATCTGTGTACTTGATAGTATAGATGGCATTCTTTGATTCCTTGGCAGCTACTGTTTTTGAAAATTGACTAGAATTGTTCTTTGATTCTCGAAGCAGCAGCATGGATTTGCGAATATATTTGGTCTACCATTTTTTTGTTGATTAACTTTGATTCCCTTATAGGTGCCAACATGCAGGCACTTCCATCTCCCTATTTATTGTTGTTTAGTATCAACACGTCCTCTTAAGAAATTTTTGTTGTTTAACAATTTTTGTCTTTCTTCTAAGTGAGCTTCTATATTTCAGTGCACATTCACAAAATGGAACCAATCAAAGAGATAACGGTCATGAAAGAATTTCGGAAGCAATCAACTCAGCTGGACATGATGGTAATAACATTGAGACTGTGCTGACTTGTTTGTTTTACTTTGAAATTCAAGGCTGGAACTCTTGTGTTGCTTGTGCATATGGGGCTTAAAGTTCATTTTCTTGTATGAATATCAACTTGAAAATATTTTAACTGTCCTGTCTCCCCTGTAAATTCCTTCTCTCATGTCAATTCAAATAAGAGCAGTTGCACTATCATAAAGAATTTCGGAAGCAATCAACTCAGCTGAACATGATGGTAATAACATTGAGACTGTGCTGACTTGTTTGTTTTACTTTGAAATTCAAGGCTGGAACTCTTGTGTTGCTTGTGCGTATGGGGCTTAAAGTTCATTTTCTTGTATGAATATCAGCTTGAAAATATTTTTACTGTCCTGTCTCCCCTGTAAATTCCTTCTCTCATGTCAATTCAAATAAGAGCAGTTACACTATCATAGTGTTGTTTTGCAAGATTTATTTAAGCATATTATCTGTTTGCATACAACCACATCATTCTAAACTTACTACATGATCCTGTAGCTTCAGAGAATGCTGCACAGGTGATAACTGATGAAGTCAAACAACTACATCATTGCAAGAGAAGGAGCAGCCTAGAAGCAACTCGAGGGAGGAAGGTTTGGTCGTGGAGGAGGTGGGAGATTTCCTGGTGGTGGACAAGGAGGTGGCTTTGACAGTGGCGGAGGCACAGGTTCCCGGACTCCGGAGAAGCCAGCTAAATCCTCAGAGCAAGAGGTACGGAACCGGTGAGTGAGACTTCAATCTCTTAGACAGCTTATCGATTGATTGGAGTATGGGTCTGTTTGTGTCGCAATTTTCAACCATCCAACTATAATGAGTACTAATAGTTATGAACTCAATTGATTCCTTTGCTCCGTTTCATTGTTCCCTCTTTAAGTGGGTGAATCCCAGTACTTGTACATGTAGATTGTTCTCCCAAAGGTCTTGAATCCACAGGTTTTGCTTTCCACCATTAGGTTACTTCAGTTCAGTTTGACAATCTGATTCGGAGGAAGGGAGGCTGATGCTACCTCTACCTGTGTTGCATAAGAGGGGTGGTTATGGCTCCCTGTCAGCAGTGGCTCTGCACCGCTAGCTGATGCCTCTACCATACCATACATCAAGAATCCGTACCTTAATTCGCATTCATGTATAGATCATAATGTTTTATGGTGGCAGACAATGCAACTCAACTGGCATCATTTATGACTTGTGCTATCAAAACAGTTCTGCAGTGTGTACATTTCCTTGTCATCTTTGAGTCTTACTCCAAGATGTAGTTCAACTTCGTGGCATACGACCATAAACATGATGTCCCAAAAATTTTACAAGGTTATACTGTCTAGTTTTTTTATATGTAATGTAATATCTTTAATTAATTTTTTTGGTTTAAAGTTTTTATATGCTGCTCCAAAAGTTTAGTTGTTCTCTATCCAAACTTATTATCTAACAGAAGTTACGACTTTTTCCTTTTTATTCCTATGCTTCATTATAAAGTTGCTCATATGTCAATTTTCCAGCATGTTCCAATTTTCGCCATATCTAAATTCCAAAGTGTACTTTTCAAATTTCTGTATTAATAATATAGGGGATATTTTGGTTTTCTTTGCCGAGATGGTCTATCCAAGCAAGGCAAAGCTAACCTAGCTGAGCTAGTCTAGGCAAAGAAAGTTAACTTATTTTGGTTGTTTGTCTTGCTTCTCTAGCTGGCTTGGTGATTAATGGGTACTGTAGCAGTAACCATGCCTTTTGCATCTGAGCAACTTTATAATGAAGCATAGGAATAAAAAGGAAAAAGTCGTAACTTCTGTTAGATAATAAGTTTGGATAGAGAACAACTAAACTTTTGGAGCAGCATATAAAAACTTTAAACCAAAAAAAATTAATTAAAGATATTACATTACATATAAAAAAACTAGACAGTATAACCTTGTAAAATTTTTGGGACATCATGTTTATGGTCGTATGCCACGAAGTTGAACTACATCTTGGAGTAAGACTCAAAGATGACAAGGAAATGTACACACTGCAGAACTGTTTTGATAGCACAAGTCATAAATGATGCCAGTTGAGTTGCATTGTCTGCCACCATAAAACATTATGATCTATACATGAATGCGAATTAAGGTACGGATTCTTGATGTATGGTATGGTAGAGGCATCAGCTAGCGGTGCAGAGCCACTGCTGACAGGGAGCCATAACCACCCCTCTTATGCAACACAGGTAGAGGTAGCATCAGCCTCCCTTCCTCCGAATCAGATTGTCAAACTGAACTGAAGTAACCTAATGGTGGAAAGCAAAACCTGTGGATTCAAGACCTTTGGGAGAACAATCTACATGTACAAGTACTGGGATTCACCCACTTAAAGAGGGAACAATGAAACGGAGCAAAGGAATCAATTGAGTTCATAACTATTAGTACTCATTATAGTTGGATGGTTGAAAATTGCGACACAAACAGACCCATACTCCAATCAATCGATAAGCTGTCTAAGAGATTGAAGTCTCACTCACCGGTTCCGTACCTCTTGCTCTGAGGATTTAGCTGGCTTCTCCGGAGTCCGGGAACCTGTGCCTCCGCCACTGTCAAAGCCACCTCCTTGTCCACCACCAGGAAATCTCCCACCTCCTCCACGACCAAACCTTCCTCCCTCGAGTTGCTTCTAGGCTGCTCCTTCTCTTGCAATGATGTAGTTGTTTGACTTCATCAGTTATCACCTGTGCAGCATTCTCTGAAGCTACAGGATCATGTAGTAAGTTTAGAATGATGTGGTTGTATGCAAACAGATAATATGCTTAAATAAATCTTGCAAAACAACACTATGATAGTGTAACTGCTCTTATTTGAATTGACATGAGAGAAGGAATTTACAGGGGAGACAGGACAGTAAAAATATTTTCAAGCTGATATTCATACAAGAAAATGAACTTTAAGCCCCATACGCACAAGCAACACAAGAGTTCCAGCCTTGAATTTCAAAGTAAAACAAACAAGTCAGCACAGTCTCAATGTTATTACCATCATGTTCAGCTGAGTTGATTGCTTCCGAAATTCTTTATGATAGTGCAACTGCTCTTATTTGAATTGACATGAGAGAAGGAATTTACAGGGGAGACAGGACAGTTAAAATATTTTCAAGTTGATATTCATACAAGAAAATGAACTTTAAGCCCCATATGCACAAGCAACACAAGAGTTCCAGCCTTGAATTTCAAAGTAAAACAAACAAGTCAGCACAGTCTCAATGTTATTACCATCATGTCCAGCTGAGTTGATTGCTTCCGAAATTCTTTCATGACCGTTATCTCTTTGATTGGTTCCATTTTGTGAATGTGCACTGAAATATAGAAGCTCACTTAGAAGAAAGACAAAAATTGTTAAACAACAAAAATTTCTTAAGAGGACGTGTTGATACTAAACAACAATAAATAGGGAGATGGAAGTGCCTGCATGTTGGCACCTATAAGGGAATCAAAGTTAATCAACAAAAAATGGTAGACCAAATATATTCGCAAATCCATGCTGCTGCTTCGAGAATCAAAGAACAATTCTAGTCAATTTTCAAAAACAGTAGCTGCCAAGGAATCAAAGAATGCCATCTATACTATCAAGTACACAGATAAATCAGCAAAATTAACTGAAGTTAAAGAAAAAGACATGAAGTTTTAAGCTCGATCGATAATTCAAAGAAACACATTATGGTCGCATGCTAAGAACTGAGGGCAGCCGTATAAAAATAGAGTATGCCATGCCATCCAAGCTACCCCTTTATGCTCTTGACCACATATAAGAAAACAAAAGCATGAATTAATTAGTGTGAGATTTAATCAAGCCAATGAAGCATTACAGAAATCACAAGAATCATGTATAAGAAAACAAAAGCATGAATTAATTAGTGTGAGATTTAATCAAGCCAATGAAGCATTACAGAAATCACACGAATCATGCAGCAGCTCATTGGGTCCCAGGCTGCTCTGTCAGTGTGCTGTGCACCTAAACTGCAGCGAAATTATGCTCATGCTTCAGTGTCAAAGTTGACATCATTGCACCTTAACTAATATCAGGTTTATAGGTGGAACTTTAAACACAGCTGAGAAGGTTTCAGTTGTAACATAAAAGAGACATAAGTTAATCCAGCTCCTGAATTTTGGATAGCGCTTGCTACAATCATCCTCTACTGGTTTGATTAGTGCCATGATGTCCTTGATACACTTGTTCGGCACAATATGTCATGAACAGAATCAACCATGCTAAAATCCGGCAGCCATCAAGTAACATGTATTTAACCAAAAAACAAGGACAAAAAATGGATCCTCCTAATAACACTAATCTAGCAGGAGCCTTGCTCACCTCCCAGGAATCAGGAAACCGGAGTTGCCTTCACCTCGCTCGTGTGCAGGCCTCCAGAGCCGCGGTTGCCTCCGATGCAGCAGGCCATCGGAGCAGCCCTCAAGGTGCTCGTGCAGGTCACTGGAGCCGCCCTCGTCATGCTCGCGCGGGTCGCCGGACGTGCCCTCTATGTTGCTCGAGACCACACAGCGAATCGGGCAAAACGGGCCGAATCGAGGAGAGCACGGCCTCCAGGAGCAGGGAGGGGAACCTCTTACCCGAAGCGGAGGAGGATGGCAACCCCATGAGCTCGAGGCCTCCTGCGCGAGCAGCGGCGGCGGGATTTGGCGCCAGCTGCCAAAACCCCAAACCCTAACTAATCCGGCGCCGACGCGGAGTTGTGGGTGACGGGGGAGACGAGCTGCGTCGAGTGTCAAAGGAGCGCACCGGCGGTGACCGGGGGAGGGGCAGCGATGGCGGATGGCATAGCGCGGGTGCCAGGATCCGGTGGCGGAGGTGCCTCGAGCGGCGGCGTGTCCCGGTGGCTCTCCTCGACACGTTTTTTTTTTTAAAGGCCGACGCGGGGGTTTTGCGAGGGCGGATGAGACGCAGGGACTGAAATGAAAAGTGCGACACGGAAGGACAGGTAGCAGCCTTAAGGTGCGTCTAGATGCAGGTGGGGGAATACGGAAAAGGAAATGGATTGGGATAAGAATAGGTGGGCATGGGATATGGATATATGGTTTTATACTTATTCTCTTGTTTGGCAGACAATGAGATAGGAATGGGGAATGAAATTTTCATTGACAAAAATACCCTTGTTGATGAACCAATCAGAAAAACAAATTCTACATTGCTGCTTACTGAAAATCTCATACAACTGTTTGACATAAGTTAAGCAGTGATTCACGAAGGCATACATTAATATATACATTCCTGCATATTTACACCAAAATATACAGTGTGCCCACAAATGACTAGGAGCTAGTTCCTCCGTGCCAAATGCCAACATCACAGCAAAATACACCATCAGCAGCAGCAAAATGGAGTTACTACCACTATCCTTGGACATCATACTGTACTACCTGTATACTACACAAAAGAGAGCAGTACAGCTCTATACACTCCAGCTATTTAGAAGTTTCAAGCAGTACTTGACGAATAAACTCAGATTTGTACTCATCTGGAGTGGTAAAGAACAGGTTTAGCTTTGCTTCATTCTGACCAATTATAAGAGCTGCCTTCACAATATGATCATTGCCCCACCCGCACGTGCCGCGCGCGAGCACCTGGACATCTGATGAGTAACCTCCCAAAAAAATGATCAAAGACCGCTTTGGTGTCTAGGTGCTCGCGCGCGGCACGTGCGGGCGGGGCGGAGACCGTGAAGAAGGGGTACCGGAACGGGTCGGCGACGAAGGCGTCCGAGTCAGGCTTGCGGACCTTGGTGGGCGACCGCGACGCCGACATGGGCGAGAATAGCAGCGGCATGACGGGCGTGCTGCTGGAGACACGGAGCAGCGGGAGGCGGAAGCGACCCGTGGCATGGAGCCGCAATGCGAGGCCCACGGTGAGCACCGAGAGGAGCGGCGCGGACGTGCATAAGATAGGATTGGGAGAGAGGGAATATTTTGGACATTTTGACAGGTCGAACTCCACGTGTCAGAGCTGCCAAACCGTGAAAATCGAACAGAATATGGAAGGTGACGTTAAAGAAAAAAAAAGTTCGGACTAGGAGCACATGTATCTGTTCAACTTTTTTTTTTGAAATTTTATAATGGCACAGAGAGGAAAAGACTCGTTTTCTTTCCATCTCACCGAGACAGGACAGACAAGGGTAGGCAGATAGCGAGAAGCAGCCGTTGGCCAGAGTTTTGAGTTGGGGATGTTGGAGTGGGTCACGGGGGTTTCTCTCTACCTCGGCGTGCTCGGCTGCTCGCCTCTTTCCCTGTAGAGTGAGAGGGAGAGAGCTGTTCATCCACCGATACAATGTGCTGCATTTCCTTTGGATCTCTCTTCAGCAAGGTCGGTCAAGCAATCCATCTTTACATCCTCTTCCTACATCCTGCTGCGCAGGTTTCTTGATTGTTTCTGCTTACTTCCGTCTCACTATTTATTGTTGTTTAGTATCAACACGTCCTCTTAAGAAATTTTTGTTGTTTAACAATTTTTGTCTTTCTTCTAAGTGAGCTTCTATATTTCAGTGCACATTCACAAAATGGAACCAATCAAAGAGATAACGGTCATGAAAGAATTTCGGAAGCAATCAACTCAGCTGGACATGATGGTAATAACATTGAGACTGTGCTGACTTGTTTGTTTTACTTTGAAATTCAAGGCTGGAACTCTTGTGTTGCTTGTGCATATGGGGCTTAAAGTTCATTTTCTTGTATGAATATCAACTTGAAAATATTTTAACTGTCCTGTCTCCCCTGTAAATTCCTTCTCTCATGTCAATTCAAATAAGAGCAGTTGCACTATCATAAAGAATTTCGGAAGCAATCAACTCAGCTGAACATGATGGTAATAACATTGAGACTGTGCTGACTTGTTTGTTTTACTTTGAAATTCAAGGCTGGAACTCTTGTGTTGCTTGTGCGTATGGGGCTTAAAGTTCATTTTCTTGTATGAATATCAGCTTGAAAATATTTTTACTGTCCTGTCTCCCCTGTAAATTCCTTCTCTCATGTCAATTCAAATAAGAGCAGTTACACTATCATAGTGTTGTTTTGCAAGATTTATTTAAGCATATTATCTGTTTGCATACAACCACATCATTCTAAACTTACTACATGATCCTGTAGCTTCAGAGAATGCTGCACAGGTGATAACTGATGAAGTCAAACAACTACATCATTGCAAGAGAAGGAGCAGCCTAGAAGCAACTCGAGGGAGGAAGGTTTGGTCGTGGAGGAGGTGGGAGATTTCCTGGTGGTGGACAAGGAGGTGGCTTTGACAGTGGCGGAGGCACAGGTTCCCGGACTCCGGAGAAGCCAGCTAAATCCTCAGAGCAAGAGGTACGGAACCGGTGAGTGAGACTTCAATCTCTTAGACAGCTTATCGATTGATTGGAGTATGGGTCTGTTTGTGTCGCAATTTTCAACCATCCAACTATAATGAGTACTAATAGTTATGAACTCAATTGATTCCTTTGCTCCGTTTCATTGTTCCCTCTTTAAGTGGGTGAATCCCAGTACTTGTACATGTAGATTGTTCTCCCAAAGGTCTTGAATCCACAGGTTTTGCTTTCCACCATTAGGTTACTTCAGTTCAGTTTGACAATCTGATTCGGAGGAAGGGAGGCTGATGCTACCTCTACCTGTGTTGCATAAGAGGGGTGGTTATGGCTCCCTGTCAGCAGTGGCTCTGCACCGCTAGCTGATGCCTCTACCATACCATACATCAAGAATCCGTACCTTAATTCGCATTCATGTATAGATCATAATGTTTTATGGTGGCAGACAATGCAACTCAACTGGCATCATTTATGACTTGTGCTATCAAAACAGTTCTGCAGTGTGTACATTTCCTTGTCATCTTTGAGTCTTACTCCAAGATGTAGTTCAACTTCGTGGCATACGACCATAAACATGATGTCCCAAAAATTTTACAAGGTTATACTGTCTAGTTTTTTTATATGTAATGTAATATCTTTAATTAATTTTTTTTGGTTTAAAGTTTTTATATGCTGCTCCAAAAGTTTAGTTGTTCTCTATCCAAACTTATTATCTAACAGAAGTTACGACTTTTTCCTTTTTATTCCTATGCTTCATTATAAAGTTGCTCATATGTCAATTTTCCAGCATGTTCCAATTTTCGCCATATCTAAATTCCAAAGTGTACTTTTCAAATTTCTGTATTAATAATATAGGGGATATTTTGGTTTTCTTTGCCGAGATGGTCTATCCAAGCAAGGCAAAGCTAACCTAGCTGAGCTAGTCTAGGCAAAGAAAGTTAACTTATTTTGGTTGTTTGTCTTGCTTCTCTAGCTGGCTTGGTGATTAATGGGTACTGTAGCAGTAACCATGCCTTTTGCATCTGAGCATCTCAAATAAAATAAAGAAGCAACACCTGTTAGGACCCATGGATCAGCATATAAAAACTTTAAACCAAAAAAAATTAATTAAAGATATTACATTACATATAAAAAAACTAGACAGTATAACCTTGTAAAATTTTTGGGACATCATGTTTATGGTCGTATGCCACGAAGTTGAACTACATCTTGGAGTAAGACTCAAAGATGACAAGGAAATGTACACACTGCAGAACTGTTTTGATAGCACAAGTCATAAATGATGCCAGTTGAGTTGTATTGTCTGCCACCATAAAACATTATGATCTATACATGAATGCGAATTAAGGTACGGATTCTTGATGTATGGTATGGTAGAGGCATCAGCTAGCGGTGCAGAGCCACTGCTGACAGGGAGCCATAACCACCCCTCTTATGCAACACAGGTAGAGGTAGCATCAGCCTCCCTTCCTCCGAATCAGATTGTCAAACTGAACTGAAGTAACCTAATGGTGGAAAGCAAAACCTGTGGATTCAAGACCTTTGGGAGAACAATCTACATGTACAAGTACTGGGATTCACCCACTTAAAGAGGGAACAATGAAACGGAGCAAAGGAATCAATTGAGTTCATAACTATTAGTACTCATTATAGTTGGATGGTTGAAAATTGCGACACAAACAGACCCATACTCCAATCAATCGATAAGCTGTCTAAGAGATTGAAGTCTCACTCACCGGTTCCGTACCTCTTGCTCTGAGGATTTAGCTGGCTTCTCCGGAGTCCGGGAACCTGTGCCTCCGCCACTGTCAAAGCCACCTCCTTGTCCACCACCAGGAAATCTCCCACCTCCTCCACGACCAAACCTTCCTCCCTCGAGTTGCTTCTAGGCTGCTCCTTCTCTTGCAATGATGTAGTTGTTTGACTTCATCAGTTATCACCTGTGCAGCATTCTCTGAAGCTACAGGATCATGTAGTAAGTTTAGAATGATGTGGTTGTATGCAAACAGATAATATGCTTAAATAAATCTTGCAAAACAACACTATGATAGTGTAACTGCTCTTATTTGAATTGACATGAGAGAAGGAATTTACAGGGGAGACAGGACAGTAAAAATATTTTCAAGCTGATATTCATACAAGAAAATGAACTTTAAGCCCCATACGCACAAGCAACACAAGAGTTCCAGCCTTGAATTTCAAAGTAAAACAAACAAGTCAGCACAGTCTCAATGTTATTACCATCATGTTCAGCTGAGTTGATTGCTTCCGAAATTCTTTATGATAGTGCAACTGCTCTTATTTGAATTGACATGAGAGAAGGAATTTACAGGGGAGACAGGACAGTTAAAATATTTTCAAGTTGATATTCATACAAGAAAATGAACTTTAAGCCCCATATGCACAAGCAACACAAGAGTTCCAGCCTTGAATTTCAAAGTAAAACAAACAAGTCAGCACAGTCTCAATGTTATTACCATCATGTCCAGCTGAGTTGATTGCTTCCGAAATTCTTTCATGACCGTTATCTCTTTGATTGGTTCCATTTTGTGAATGTGCACTGAAATATAGAAGCTCACTTAGAAGAAAGACAAAAATTGTTAAACAACAAAAATTTCTTAAGAGGACGTGTTGATACTAAACAACAATAAATAGGGAGATGGAAGTGCCTGCATGTTGGCACCTATAAGGGAATCAAAGTTAATCAACAAAAAAATGGTAGACCAAATATATTCGCAAATCCATGCTGCTGCTTCGAGAATCAAAGAACAATTCTAGTCAATTTTCAAAAACAGTAGCTGCCAAGGAATCAAAGAATGCCATCTATACTATCAAGGACATCATGGCACTAATCAAACCAGTAGAGGATGATTGTAGCAAGCGCTATCCAAAATTCAGGAGCTGGATTAACTTATGTCTCTTTTATGTTACAACTGAAACCTTCTCAGCTGTGTTTAAAGTTCCACCTATAAACCTGATATTAGTTAAGGTGCAATGATGTCAACTTTGACACTGAAGCATGAGCATAATTTCGCTGCAGTTTAGGTGCACAGCACACTGACAGAGCAGCCTGGGACCCAATGAGCTGCTGCATGATTCGTGTGATTTCTGTAATGCTTCATTGGCTTGATTAAATCTCACACTAATTAATTCATGCTTTTGTTTTCTTATACATGATTCTTGTGATTTCTGTAATGCTTCATTGGCTTGATTAAATCTCACACTAATTAATTCATGCTTTTGTTTTCTTATATG
>JAHUYU010001211.1:0-14046 GCA_030439765.1 Tripidium arundinaceum | reverse complement strand
GCATAGATATGGAAGTCCAAGCGAACCTCGGTTTGGTTAATTGTGATTGGCACGGCTCTAGCAATCCCACAACACTCAAAGATGAGTCCTGACGGACTTTTGAAGAGCTTGTTGGTCGAGATTAGCGGCATTTTGCCCAAAAGGGTTTTCGCAAGGAATTCTGACATGATATTAGTCTCGACCGTGGGGTTGTGCAGGGCTTCTATGATAGTTCCCCTTAATGAACAAGGCATGGTTGTGGAAGGTGAAAGAATCTGAATTGCTTCAGAAGAACGTTTCACGTCCATCAACCATTCCTCTGATGGTTCAGCTCTAGGGGAAGCTTCCTCAGAAGGAAGTGTAAGTTTTTCGTGCCCAAAGAGTTTCGAGGTATTGCCATAATCCTTGAAATGGATAGGGAACTCCGAAGGATGAATTACTCTTTCCTTCGGTGTTCGTGGTTCGAGTGAGGGCTCATAAGTCGAATCTAAGGATGCTACGTGTTTGGATTCGACTATTGGGGACTCCTCAACACTCGACATGACTTTTGCCTGGAGGGTTCTAGTTTTCATGACGGAAGAAATGTGTCTTTCTAGGAAATTTTCAAGGAATTTTACTTGTTCCGTCATGGGTTTGTGTGTAAACCGGCCTCCGGCAGTCACTTCTAGGCATAGGTCAGCATCTATGTCAAGACCCGAACAAAAGAGACGCAACAAAACGCCATCGGGTAAAGACATGTCTGGGCCGGCATGTATTAACATTGAAAACCTGGCCCAGGCTGCACCAATAGACTCCTTCTCGTACTGCTCAAAATCGAGGATCGCCCTTGGTAGAGAGATGATACGGGACATAGGGAAGAATGCAAGATGAAACTTGTCTTTAAGTTCTTCCCAGTCTCCATTCGTACTTTCTACGACATGTGTGTACCATTGCTTCGCCTTCCCCAAAAGAGAGAAAGGAAACAATTCCCACCTTAGTGTTTCCTGTGTCATGCCTGAGATGCTTAGGCACGAACACATCTCCTCGAACTCGTGCAGGTGATGGCAAGGGTTTTCATTGTCATGCCCTGAGAAGGGTTGTGCCCGAACCATAGCTTTTAAACTAGGGTGGAGTTCACAGCTAGATGAACGGTTAGGTTTTGATGGTGGCTCAGGGAACTCCCCCTTTGAAGCAGAAAGATTTTTGATAGGTGTAGGCTTCATAGTGAAAAAGATAAAAGAAATATATATTTTGTTTTTGTGAAAAAAAAAGATAAAAGATACGAGGACGAGCTAGGTTCGAAGAGATACAGCAACCGTTCCCCGGCAACGGCGCCAGAAATGCTTGTTGGTATTTCTTAACGCAAACAGAAATAATCCGCAAGCGCACGGAATTACCGTTGTAGCATTTCACCCGGAAGTATTCAGGGTATCGTATTTTCCACAGGGAACGGAGGTACTCTTCTAGCTAATTCGTCCAAGGACAACACAAGGGTAGAGTTGGTAGAGGTTGAGATGGATTCCTATGGTTTTAAGGTCTATGGATAGATAAACTCTACTTTTACCTACTTGCTTCGGGCACCGGCTTATACTTGGTCTGCCAAGTACCTCCGTCCTGTAGCTCTACGCCGAACCCGAACGTGGGGGATTACAAGGGACGGACAGGGCTGTCACCACCTGCCGCCTACCCCTCAACCGTGGGGAACGAGGCAAACGAAGGTAGACTCTAGCCTAGACACCACGTCTACGCTATCGACTACTACTCTAGCGTCGTACAGGGTGATCCGTCTTTATCAGGAGCCCTCTACTAGAGTATCCGCCACAGGGACGGACGACGAACCCGCAAGCAAATAAGAGTAAAGCTTAACTAGACAAAGACTTAATTCCATAAGAATCCCGAACACTCACTCAGCAAGATAGCCCGTTGAGGTACAGGTGTTCGTCGAGGTACAAGTTGGGGAGACACCGACAAGCCCGGCGCTTCCCCGTATTCTCCCACACATCTCGCCCTCTCCAAGTCTACTAGCTAGCTAGGGCCTAAGCCCCTTTGGAGTGGTGCTCTTGTGGTGTAGCTCTTTTCCTTGAGGTGTTGTTCTTGAAGGGTAGCTCCTCCTCTTCTTATATAGTGGAGTGAGGTCGGTTTGGTGTAGGAAAATTAGGAAACACCCGGGAACCGCCTATGCATGGCGGCATGCAACCGCCGTAGAAAGGTGGGACCGAGAAGAGGCGGTAGGGGTGCGGCCGCACCCTGGTTGGCTCGCCTCGCGACTGCCTTCGCGTGGTCGGCTCCTGGGTGGGCTTGGACCACTTCCACGTCGGTGCTCGGCCCAAATTCTTCTTTGGAGTGGGCCTTTGCTTGATACTTTGGTATGGAATCTGCATTACGCTATCTCCCTTGCGCCTTTTGCTTGGTTTTGGTTATTTTCCACTTGTATTTGAATGTGTGACCTGAGCGGGCCCTGATTTGCCTAGCATTTGGCCTTCTCCTCTTGGACTCATATTGGATGATGCTTTTGATGTGTATCATGTATGCTTTTGAGCCCATTTTCGGTGGTTTCCATAAATGCTCTCCTGCAAATGATGAATCACCAAAACTTGTGGAACTTGTTAGTTATAAGACCTATCACTAAGTTTCGTGTTCATTTTAGCGGATTTTATGTGAGAGTTGGTGGTTAGGAAAAGGAGTTGAGGACCGCCAACAGTGACCGATTCTACAGTAGAGGCCGAGTACATTGCAGCCTCTGGAGCTGCGAAGGAAGGTGTTTGGATGACGAGGTTCCTCATTGAACTTGGTGTGTTTCCGAATGCGTCCAGCCCATTGAATCTACATTGTGACAACAATGGGGCGATTGCGCAGGCTAAGGAGCCAAGGAATCACCAAAAGAACAAACATGTACTGCGGAAATTTCATCTCATTCGAGAGTTCGTTAGACGAGATGAGATCAAGATGTGCAAGATACACACGGATTTGAATGTTGTAGATCCTTTGACAAAGGCTCTTCCACTGCCTAAGCATGAGGCGCACATGAGAGCTATGGGTATTAGATATCTTCGAGATTAACTCTAGTGCAAGTGGGAGATTGTTAGGAATATGCCCTAGAGGTAATCATAGAGATGATGATATAGCGTTTGATAGTCCCTGAGTAGACATCTTGAATACATACGACAATCTCAAGTCTAAGGACATAACGTACATGATATGTATAGAGATAATTATAACATCTCACGTTGGGTCAGTCCAGCCCCATGTCATACATGTGCCCACACTATTAGTTTGACATCTCTATGTCTATGACTTGTGAAACATAGTCATCAACCAATATATGTGCTGATCTAATATTCATGTGTGTCCTCACACGAACTCCGATCAGGGACAACTTTAGAATAACCATACAAGTAAAAGAGTTTCACAAACAATTCACATAATTGCCAATCGATAAAAGTTGTCTTTAATGGATATTCAATGAACAATAATATATCATGGATACAATCGCAATATCATCATCTCTATGATTACCTCTAGGGCATATTCCTAACAATCTCCCACTTGCACTAGAGTTAATCTCGAAGATATCTAATACCCATAGCTCTCATGTGCGCCTCATGCTTAGGCAGTGGAAGAGCCTTTGTCAAAGGATCTACAACATTCAAATCCGTGTGTATCTTGCACATCTTGATCTCATCTCGTCTAACGAACTCTCGAATGAGATGAAATTTCCGCAGTACATGTTTGTTCTTTTGGTGATTCCTTGGCTCCTTAGCCTGCGCAATCGCCCCATTGTTGTCACAATGTAGATTCAATGGGCTGGACGCATTCGGAAACACACCAAGTTCAATGAGGAACCTCGTCATCCAAACACCTTCCTTCGCAGCTCCAGAGGCTGCAATGTACTCGGCCTCTACTGTAGAATCGGTCACTGTTGGCGGTCCTCAACTCCTTTTCCTAACCACCAACTCTCACATAAAATCCGCTAAAATGAACACGAAACTTAGTGATAGGTCTTATAACTAACAAGTTCCACAAGTTTTGGTGATTCATCATTTGCAGGAGAGCATTTATGGAAACCACCGAAAATGGGCTCAAAAGCATACATGATACACATCAAAAGCATCATCCAATATGAGCCCAAGAGGAGAAGGCCAAATGCTAGGCAAATCAGGGCCCGCTCAGGTCACACATTCAAATACAAGTGGAAAATAACCAAAACCAAGCAAAAGGCGCAAGGGAGATAGCGTAATGCAGATTCCATACCAAAGTATCAAGCAAAGGCCCACTCCAAAGAAGAATTTGGGCCGAGCACCGACGTGGAAGTGGTCCAAGCCCACCCAGGAGCCGACCACGCGAAGGCAGTCGCGAGGCGAGCCAACCAGGGTGCGGCCGCACCCCTACCGCCTCTTCTCGGTCCCACCTTTCTACGGCGGTTGCATGCCGCCATGCATAGGCGGTTCCCGGGTGTTTCCTAATTTTCCTACACCAAACCGACCTCACTCCACTATATAAGAAGAGGAGGAGCTACCCTTCAAGAACAACACCTCAAGGAAAAGAGCTACACCACAAGAGCACCACTCCAAAGGGGCTTAGGCCCTAGCTAGCTAGTAGACTTGGAGAGGGCGAGATGTGTGGGAGAATACGGGGAAGCGCCGGGCTTGTCGGTGTCTCCCCAACTTGTACCTCGACGAACACCTGTACCTCAACGGGCTATCTTGCTGAGTGAGTGTTCGGGATTCTTATGGAATTAAGTCTTTGTCTAGTTAAGCTTTACTCTTATTTGCTTGCGGGTTCGTCGTCCGTCCCTGTGGCGGATACTCTAGTAGAGGGCTCCTGATAAAGACGGATCACCCTGTACGACGCTAGAGTAGTAGTCGATAGCGTAGACGTGGTGTCTAGGCTAGAGTCTACCTTCGTTTGCCTCGTTCCCCACGGTTGAGGGGTAGGCGGCAGGTGGTGACAGCCCTGTCCGTCCCTTGTAATCCCCCACGTTCGGGTTCGGCGTAGAGCTACAGGACGGAGGTACTTGGCAGACCAAGTATAAGCCGGTGCCCGAAGCAAGTAGGTAAAAGTAGAGTTTATCTATCCATAGACCTTAAAACCATAGGAATCCATCTCAACCTCTACCAACTCTACCCTTGTGTTGTCCTTGGACGAATTAGCTAGAAGAGTACCTCCGTTCCCTGTGGAAAATACGATACCCTGAATACTTCCGGGTGAAATGCTACAACGGTAATTCCGTGCGCTTGCGGATTATTTCTGTTTGCGTTAAGAAATACCAACAAGCATTTCTGGCGCCGTTGCCGGGGAACGGTTGCTGTATCTCTTCGAACCTAGCTCGTCCTCGTATCTTTTATCTTTTTTTTTCACAAAAACAAAATATATATTTCTTTTATCTTTTTCACTATGAAGCCTACACCTATCAAAAATCTTTCTGCTTCAAAGGGGGAGTTCCCTGAGCCACCATCAAAACCTAACCGTTCATCTAGCTGTGAACTCCACCCTAGTTTAAAAGCTATGGTTCGGGCACAACCCTTCTCAGGGCATGACAATGAAAACCCTTGCCATCACCTGCACGAGTTCGAGGAGATGTGTTCGTGCCTAAGCATCTCAGGCATGACACAGGAAACACTAAGGTGGGAATTGTTTCCTTTCTCTCTTTTGGGGAAGGCGAAGCAATGGTACACACATGTCGTAGAAAGTACGAATGGAGACTGGGAAGAACTTAAAGACAAGTTTCATCTTGCATTCTTCCCTATGTCCCGTATCATCTCTCTACCAAGGGCGATCCTCGATTTTGAGCAGTACGAGAAGGAGTCTATTGGTGCAGCCTGGGCCAGGTTTTCAATGTTAATACATGCCGGCCCAGACATGTCTTTACCCGATGGCGTTTTGTTGCGTCTCTTTTGTTCGGGTCTTGACATAGATGCTGACCTATGCCTAGAAGTGACTGCCGGAGGCCGGTTTACACACAAACCCATGACGGAACAAGTAAAATTCCTTGAAAATTTCCTAGAAAGACACATTTCTTCCGTCATGAAAACTAGAACCCTCCAGGCAAAAGTCATGTCGAGTGTTGAGGAGTCCCCAATAGTCGAATCCAAACACGTAGCATCCTTAGATTCGACTTATGAGCCCTCACTCGAACCACGAACACCGAAGGAAAGAGTAATTCATCCTTCGGAGTTCCCTATCCATTTCAAGGATTATGGCAATACCTCGAAACTCTTTGGGCACGAAAAACTTACACTTCCTTCTGAGGAAGCTTCCCCTAGAGCTGAACCATCAGAGGAATGGTTGATGGACGTGAAACGTTCTTCTGAAGCAATTCAGATTCTTTCACCTTCCACAACCATGCCTTGTTCATTAAGGGGAACTATCATAGAAGCCCTGCACAACCCCACGGTCGAGACTAATATCATGTCAGAATTCCTTGCGAAAACCCTTTTGGGCAAAATGCCGCTAATCTCGACCAACAAGCTCTTCAAAAGTCCGTCAGGACTCATCTTTGAGTGTTGTGGGATTGCTAGAGCCGTGCCAATCACAATTAACCAAACCGAGGTTCGCTTGGACTTCCATATCTATGCCATCCTTGAATTCGATCTTCTCATAGGCTACTCTTTTGAAAAACTTTTTCAAGAAAAACCTTCACATGGGAGCCTTAACAAAGAGTTTGGGAAAACTGCTTCCGCCACTCCCCCAGAAATCCAAATGGCGAAGCATAATCCAAACCATGACCCATTCGAGGAGGTGAAGTTCATATCTCCGTTCGTTTCATCTGAGCTTGCTTATGAAACTGAACAACCATCATCACCCTCGCTCGAACTCAAGACTTGTCCCTCTAGCCATCCAAATGAAAATTTCTGTGCCATGGACAATCCTTTAGCACCGACTCTGGAGACCAAGAAGGATTCCACTTTTGAGCATGAAAACTTCTCTTTCAAAATCCCTCTAGATTCATGCCTACTTTTGGAGTCTCCAAAGTTCGTTGTGCTCAGTACCGCTTGCTGCTACGAGGAAGACAACCACCCATCACTCCTCGTTTCCAAACTTTTTAGGAGGATGGTTGTAGATGTCTTCATTTATAACAAATATTGCAATTCTCGTAGTAGCACTATGGTACTAACCTTGCAGCTTGAACATTACTACTTAATGTTTGGTGGTAAAGCTGGGAACTACACCACGTTTGTCAGCTGCAAGATGAGTTCCCGCGGTCGAGCTTGTGACCATAAACAAAGCACTACCGGGAGATACCCCGGATTATCATAATATATATATAATTATGAAAAAAATGATGATAAAAAAGGGAGTTAAAAAAAAAGAAAAAAAAGGAAAAAAATTGGTATACAAAAAAAAGAGAGAGAGAAGGAGGATTCTCCTCCTTTAGGCCTTTGCTACCACTAAGGCCCATGGTCCATACACACTAGCTGTGTGTGTGGCCTAGCCTTGGTACCCGCCTGAGTTCGACCATGTACAATCAAGCTATCGCTGCAGCAGTTTCAACGCTTTTATCCATGTACGCTGCCGATAAGAACACTCAGGTATGCAAAGGTAACGTTCACCAACCCATTTAAACTCATGTTTGTCTCCATAACTTGATCATACAAATTCATGCTTCCCTTCTTTATGTCATATACTCCGGGTTTGGGTATATTTACATGGGCACATGTGGTACATCCATAGGTCTTTTTAAATTAAGCATGGTGCTTAGGTTAAAATGACCTTCTTTAATCAAAATTAGACATGGTGTTTAACTTTGGTTAATGAACCTTGAGTTATTCCTTTCATAAACAATAGAAGTAATTTATGATAGAGATGAACCAAGGCTAGGAAAATACTGCATCTTTACCATAGGCCTTGTTTGAGTTTTGCTAAAAGATAAAAAGTTGGGTGAACAAATAAAATAAATAAATAAATAAATAAACAAATAATAATAACAACAACAATAATAATTATAATGAATAAAATTTAGGCTTTACGGTGTTCAGGCCGGTAGAGCCCTTGTTTGTCTCTTTCTTTGTTTTTCTTTGTTCAAATAAAACAGGTACAAGAATAAGTGTGGGGGAGATCTCTCAAGCATAACTAACACACATTCGAGATCTCCCACCAACACATTGCACAAACATCGAATGATCCAACGTGCAGAAGGACGGAACAAATGGCCCCAGAGAGGATTGGCTGAACCTCTGGTTTAGCCAAACCATCTCTGACTCCTCATAGCTCCTTCATCTTCAACGATGGTTTGTGCAACACTACCCTCAACTCCCTGCATTCTTGAGTTAAAAAAAAAACATAAATTTGATCACTAAAATTAAACTCAATAACCAACCATGCCTCCATGCAAATTATAAACTACACTTTGTTCAAAATTTTGAAAAGTAACATGTTCATAACGTTTTTAAGATAGAAGCTTGCATAAAGTTTGTTCCATATACATACACTTATGCTTGTGGGAAAATATTTTGATAGGAAAATCATGTGAATAAGTTGTTGTGAGGTGTGATATAGTTCTGACTTAGAAATCCTACCATTTCTATTCGAAGCACTTGGATAATTTGTTTTGATAAAAATATTATAAAACCATAGTATCACATACTCCTCAATTGGTGAGCAATTCCTACCAAAGCCAAACATGACATCTTACAAGTTTCAAGACTTCTACATACGCTGCTTGTTATTGTGTTGAGTTTGGTCAAGTCTTGTTGACCCTTGTTGAGAGATTTATCATGCTCCCAAGATCAAGATCACGTACACTCCACATACACAAGCTGCTCCTACACTGGGAGTACGCAAAAACATGCCTTCATTCAGATCCACCAAAAATTCTGCTCCTACGCTGGGAGTAGACAAAAAATATGTTTGTTAAATAAATACTCCATATTCTAAAAAGATAATGATCTCTTTCTAAATACGTGGTTTAGAAAAAAAAAGAGACATGGGCTATGCGAAAGTTAAAAAAAAAATTTGGGCACATGAAGGTCCAAGTACAAAAGAAAAAAAAGATGAGCACATGAAGGCTCATGTACTGAAAAAAAGAGAGAAAAGAAAAAAAAGAGATAGCCATGTCTCAAAATAATAATTTATAGAGAGAGATCATTTTACAAAAGGAGTATATTCTTACCATCTTCCACACATACGCACGTCTTGATCTAAGAGCATGGCACTTCTCTCCATGGATCCTTGGTTTGACTTTACAATATATGCAATACAAGTATGCTATCTTGTTTATCCCTACCTAAAGCTCCACATAAAGCCTTTTAGAAGTAGGAGATAGCAAAAGAAGGCAAAACTTTGCTATGCCTTGGTAAGGATTTATACACCATTGAGTGATTTGAGAGTGCCATTTGAGGAGTATACAGTGAACTATGCTTTTTCTTGAGAAAAACTTTCAAAACTCCAAGTTGCTAAGATGTGAAATTGGGAAGATAACTTTGTTACAGAGCTGTTCCACCTTTCAACAACCCAAGGAAACATGTTAGCTAACGCCACATATCCCACTCGTGTAAAGAATGTATTGGAAATAACCTTCATGTAAGCCATATGTCTTAAAGAAGTTATGCTCATGCTTACTTTCATCTCTGAGATTTTCTCGAGGACGAGCAAAGGGCTAAGTGTGGGGGAGTTTGTTGGCGGTCCTTAACTCCTTTTCCTAACCACCAACTCTCACATAAAAATCCGCTAAAATGAACACGAAACTTAGTGATAGGTCTTATAACTAACAAGTTCCACAAGTTTTGGTGATTCATCATTTGCAGGAGAGCATTTATGGAAACCACCGAAAATGGGCTCAAAAGCATACATGATACACATCAAAAGCATCATCCAATATGAGCCCAAGAGGAGAAGGCCAAATGCTAGGCAAATCAGGGCCCGCTCAGGTCACACATTCAAATACAAGTGGAAAATAATCAAAACCAAGCAAAAGGCGCAAGGGAGATAGCGTAATGCAGATTCCATACCAAAGTATCAAGCAAAGGCCCACTCCAAAGAAGAATTTGGGCCGAGCACCGACGTGGAAGTGGTCCAAGCCCACCCAGGAACCGACCACGCGAAGGCGGTCGCGAGGCGAGCCAACCAGGGTGCGGCCGCACCCTGGGTGCGGCCGCACCCCTACCGCCTCTTCTCGGTCCCACCTTTCTACGGCGGTTGCATGCCGCCATGCATAGGCGGTTCCCGGGTGTTTCCTAATTTTCCTACACCAAACCGACCTCACTCCACTATATAAGAAGAGGAGGAGCTACCCTTCAAGAACAACACCTCAAGGAAAAGAGCTACACCACAAGAGCACCACTCCAAAGGGGCTTAGGCCCTAGCTAGCTAGTAGACTTGGAGAGGGCGAGATGTGAGGGAGAATACGGGGAAGCGCCGGGCTTGTCGGTGTCTCCCCAACTTGTACCTCGACGAACACCTGTACCTCAACGGGCTATCTTGCTGAGTGAGTGTTCGGGATTCTTATGGAATTAAGTCTTTGTCTAGTTAAGCTTTACTCTTATTTGCTTGCGGGTTCGTCGTCCGTCCCTGTGGCGGATACTCTAGTAGAGGGCTCCTGATAAAGACGGATCACCCTGTACGACGCTAGAGTAGTAGTCGATAGCGTAGACGTGGTGTCTAGGCTAGAGTCTACCTTCGTTTGCCTCGTTCCCCACGGTTGAGGGGTAGGCGGCAGGTGGTGACAGCCCTGTCTGTCCCTTGTAATCCCCCATGTTCGGGTTCGGCGTAGAGCTATAGGCCGGAGGTACTTGGCAGACCAAGTATAAGCCGGTGCCCGAAGCAAGTAGGTAAAAGTAGATTTTATCTATCCATAGACCTTAAAACCATAGGAATCCATCTCAACCTCTACCAACTCTACCCTTGTGTTCACAATAAATGGTGGTGCTGTAAGCTAGAAAAGTTCCAAGCAGGAGACGGTGACTGTTGGTATTTCTTAACGCAAACAGAAATAATCCGCAAGCGCACGGAATTACCGTTGTAGCATTTCACCCGGAAGTATTCAGGGTATCGTATTTTCCACAGGGAACGGAGGTACTCTTCTAGCTAATTCGTCCAAGGACAACACAAGGGTAGAGTTGGTAGAGGTTGAGATGGATTCCTATGGTTTTAAGGTCTATGGATAGATAAAATCTACTTTTACCTACTTGCTTCGGGCACCGGCTTATACTTGGTCTGCCAAGTACCTCCGGCCTATAGCTCTACGCCGAACCCGAACATGGGGGATTACAAGGGACAGACAGGGCTGTCACCACCTGCCGCCTACCCCTCAACCGTGGGGAACGAGGCAAACGAAGGTAGACTCTAGCCTAGACACCACGTCTACGCTATCGACTACTACTCTAGCGTCGTACAGGGTGATCCGTCTTTATCAGGAGCCCTCTACTAGAGTATCCGCCACAGGGACGGACGACGAACCCGCAAGCAAATAAGAGTAAAGCTTAACTAGACAAAGACTTAATTCCATAAGAATCCCGAACACTCACTCAGCAAGATAGCCCGTTGAGGTACAGGTGTTCGTCGAGGTACAAGTTGGGGAGACACCGACAAGCCCGGCGCTTCCCCGTATTCTCCCTCACATCTCGCCCTCTCCAAGTCTACTAGCTAGCTAGGGCCTAAGCCCCTTTGGAGTGGTGCTCTTGTGGTGTAGCTCTTTTCCTTGAGGTGTTGTTCTTGAAGGGTAGCTCCTCCTCTTCTTATATAGTGGAGTGAGGTCGGTTTGGTGTAGGAAAATTAGGAAACACCCGGGAACCGCCTATGCATGGCGGCATGCAACCGCCGTAGAAAGGTGGGACCGAGAAGAGGCGGTAGGGGTGCGGCCGCACCCAGGGTGCGGCCGCACCCTGGTTGGCTCGCCTCGCGACCGCCTTCGCGTGGTCGGTTCCTGGGTGGGCTTGGACCACTTCCACGTCGGTGCTCGGCCCAAATTCTTCTTTGGAGTGGGCCTTTGCTTGATACTTTGGTATGGAATCTGCATTACGCTATCTCCCTTGCGCCTTTTGCTTGGTTTTGATTATTTTCCACTTGTATTTGAATGTGTGACCTGAGCGGGCCCTGATTTGCCTAGCATTTGGCCTTCTCCTCTTGGGCTCATATTGGATGATGCTTTTGATGTGTATCATGTATGCTTTTGAGCCCATTTTCGGTGGTTTCCATAAATGCTCTCCTGCAAATGATGAATCACCAAAACTTGTGGAACTTGTTAGTTATAAGACCTATCACTAAGTTTCGTGTTCATTTTAGCGGATTTTATGTGAGAGTTGGTGGTTAGGAAAAGGAGTTAAGGACCGCCAACAAACTCCCCCACACTTAGCCCTTTGCTCGTCCTCGAGAAAATCTCAGAGATGAAAGTAAGCATGAGCATAACTTCTTTAAGACATATGGCTTACATGAAGGTTATTTCCAATACATTCTTTACACGAGTGGGATATGTGGCGTTAGCTAACATGTTTCCTTGGGTTGTTGAAAGGTGGAACAGCTCTGTAACAAAGTTATCTTCCCAATTTCACATCTTAGCAACTTGGAGTTTTGAAAGTTTTTCTCAAGAAAAAGCATAGTTCACTGTATACTCCTCAAATGGCACTCTCAAATCACTCAATGGTGTATAAATCCTTACCAAGGCATAGCAAAGTTTTGCCTTCTTTTGCTATCTCCTACTTCTAAAAGGCTTTATGTGGAGCTTTAGGTAGGGATAAACAAGATAGCATACTTGTATTGCATATATTGTAAAGTCAAACCAAGGATCCATGGAGAGAAGTGCCATGCTCTTAGATCAAGACGTGCGTATGTGTGGAAGATGGTAAGAATATACTCCTTTTGTAAAATGATCTCTCTCTATAAATTATTATTTTGAGACATGGCTATCTCTTTTTTTTCTTTTCTCTCTTTTTTTCAGTACATGAGCCTTCATGTGCTCATCTTTTTTTTCTTTTGTACTTGGACCTTCATGTGCCCAAATTTTTTTTTTAACTTTCGCATAGCCCATGTCTCTTTTTTTTTCTAAACCACGTATTTAGAAAGAGATCATTATCTTTTTAGAATATGGAGTATTTATTTAACAAACATATTTTTTGTCTACTCCCAGCGTAGGAGCAGAATTTTTGGTGGATCTGAATGAAGGCATGTTTTTGCGTACTCCCAGTGTAGGAGCAGCTTGTGTATGTGGAGTGTACGTGATCTTGATCTTGGGAGCATGATAAATCTCTCAACAAGGGTCAACAAGACTTGACCAAACTCAACACAATAACAAGCAGCGTATGTAGAAGTCTTGAAACTTGTAAGATGTCATGTTTGGCTTTGGTAGGAATTGCTCACCAATTGAGGAGTATGTGATACTATGGTTTTATAATATTTTTATCAAAACAAATTATCCAAGTGCTTCGAATAGAAATGGTAGGATTTCTAAGTCAGAACTATATCACACCTCACAACAACTTATTCACATGATTTTCCTATCAAAATATTTTCCCACAAGCATAAGTGTATGTATATGGAACAAACTTTATGCAAGCTTCTATCTTAAAAACGTTATGAACATGTTACTTTTCAAAATTTTGAACAAAGTGTAGTTTATAATTTGCATGGAGGCATGGTTGGTTATTGAGTTTAATTTTAGTGATCAAATTTATGTTTTTTTTTAACTCAAGAATGCAGGGAGTTGAGGGTAGTGTTGCACAAACCATCGTTGAAGATGAAGGAGCTATGAGGAGTCAGAGATGGTTTGGCTAAACCAGAGGTTCAGCCAATCCTCTCTGGGGCCATTTGTTCCGTCCTTCTGCACGTTGGATCATTCGATGTTTGTGCAATGTGTTGGTGGGAGATCTCGAATGTGTGTTAGTTATGCTTGAGAGATCTCCCCCACACTTATTCTTGTACCTGTTTTATTTGAACAAAGAAAAACAAAGAAAGAGACAAACAAGGGCTCTACCGGCCTGAACACCGTAAAGCCTAAATTTTATTCATTATAATTATTATTGTTGTTGTTATTATTATTTGTTTATTTATTTATTTATTTATTTTATTTGTTCACCCAACTTTTTATCTTTTAGCAAAACTCAAACAAGGCCTATGGTAAAGATGCAGTATTTTCCTAGCCTTGGTTCATCTCTATCC
>JAHUYU010001154.1:0-14818 GCA_030439765.1 Tripidium arundinaceum | reverse complement strand
CTTTCTGGGCGGATAAGGACAGAACTTTGAAAAGTGGCCTGGCTGATCACAATTATAGCAGGGTCCCCTCACTGTACCAGCAGATCCTATAGCTCCCTTAGAGTTGCCCTGTCCCGCAGTAGCGGCTGTTTTTGCTGACGGCACTGCCATCTTGTATGGCTTCTGCGGTCCCTTGTAGTTCTAGGTTTTATGCTATGGTGGCCCAAACCTTGCACCTGGTATAGATGGACGATAGGAAGAACGATTTGCAGTGAGAACTCTTGGTTGTGATGGTCCTGACAGGCCCTCTTGCGAGTCTTAGATGCAGTGTACACGTTGTTATTCTTCTCTTGTTTCATACAATCACTGATGAAGTCATTGAATCTGGCGTGGGTATTGGTACCCACATGCTTCATCATCTTTGGACTTAACCCTCTCTTGAAACTAGCATTTCTCTTAGCATCTGTGTCAACCATATCGGGAGCATAACGACACAAGTTGTTGAAGGCATGCAAATACTACGTCATGGTTTTGGTGCCCTGGTTTAAAGCCAAGAACTCTCCTAACTTCATCTCGACAGCCCTGGTGGAATATAAACTCCATGAAAGGCTTCAGTGAACTCTTTTCACGAGATCTGAGCATTTGGAGGGAAGGTGGTGCGATGATGCTTCCACCACATCCCTGCTGGTCCTTGTAACTTATGTGCAGCATATTCTGTCTTCAGTACTTTAGTCAGCCTCAACACACGGAACTTATCTTCCATGGTGTTGATCCATTCTTCAGCGTCAAGTGGCTCTATTGCTTCCTTGAAAATTGGTGGTCTAGTGTCCATGAAATCCTTGAAGTTGTTGTACTGATTCACTCATTGCCACCACCTTGGTTGTTACCACGTTGAACATTGTTGGTAATGGTACGCAGAAAATCTTCCATGTTCTTCTGCGATTGCTCGGCATTGCGCTGACTTCCAAGAAACTATACAAAGAATACCTCTGCAGTGAGCGGTGGAGGAGGTGGCAAATGTGGTTCCGGGTGTGGCTCATTGTGGTTGACGTTGTTTTCACCACCCCCCACCTGCCCCGGCACCATTACCACCAGTTTCAGCAGCCTCGTACGTGGCGCGACGAGTGTTTGCCATCTGCATATTTCAGCAACAAGTAATAATTAAGTGAAGCTGTAGTAATTGTGAGTGAATAAAAAATTATGCCGTACTGAATTCATTGGAGAGAACAAGTCATACAATAAAACAGAGGCACAATAATCACATTCCAATTAAAACAACACCACTAATTAAATTACTTTGAATGCAAACATCACGTTCATACAACCAAATTGTCATCATACATACACTGGACTTTTATGCGCTCAGGTATCGTATGACCAACCAAGTTCCAATATCCTACCAAATCTCAAGGTTCGAAACAAGATGCATCAAGATACATGAAGCCAAAAGAAAGGTCTTCGCGACAGGACCTCATCGCTAACGCAAAGCAACTAGCCTACTCTTCAGGGCCATCGTCGGGGTCGGAGACGTCACCATCGCTACCATTAGTAGTGACGTCGTCGTTGTTGGCAGGTGCAACTGTAGGCTCGTCCTCATTCGACGTCCATACCGACGGCGTCTGGAGGAGCATACATGCCAATCCCGTTGTAGATCACGTGAAACTCCTCATGCAAGTTGACGTTATACTCCTCTAGCTCCTCGACCCTCTGCCTTAGAAGGTCCCTCTCGTTCTAGGCTTCATTCCTCTCCTGAACCAACTGTCCAATCATGCGGTCTGCATTATTGTTGGCCTAAGTCAACGTATGCACCCGCTGCAGAGCACTATCACCTCTCTCTAGAGCCTGGTCTCGCTACAAGCTCATGTCAGCCAACTGCTCCTGCAAACTAGTTATAGCACGGTCTGCTTCTTCTTCTATTTTCTTGCTTTGAGCCGATCATCACCACACAAACCAGTCAACGTCCAATAGGTACACTCAAGACCCTGGTATGCTCTGATAGTTGCATACATAGCACTCATAGCGTGGTTGTCGCTAGCCTGTCCTTCGTTTGGGCCTCTGACCAAGGCACTTCCTTGCGGCTGCACCCAAATAGCATCGCGAGGATCATCTCTAGGAAAAGTGCCAACCAGGGCTGCTGCCAGCTCATTGGGAAATCTACTCATTGTGTCCTTGATGACACAGAAAGCTGCTCCCTCTGCACCCTCAACCGGAGTGCATCCCTCAAACTCCAAGTGCCAACCATCCCACTCTGGAGCATCACCAAGAGCAGGGACTATGATCTCCACTACTGCAAGTCCATCCTTGGCTAACTGGCTCTCACTCCAAGAGTACACCGGCTCCTGACCCTCTGGGTACTCCACATCATGGAGCACTCTCCAAAACAAGGTTGGCATTCCAAACTCACTCAGAAAGGTGTCCGTGCTACGGCGCTCCCGCGGGGCCAACTGGTGTTAGGGTGCTCTTCCGCCTGTGGACTTATGGGCAGTCGCTTCGTGCGGGCCATCTATAGCAAAAGTTTTGATTACCCGATGAGAACATATTTTAAGTAGATACAATTTTTATCAAAAGGGGATAATCACTTTATAAGGGGAGGAATGCATGACATGAATGAAATGCACAAGCAATATGATGTATGTACGTTTTTTACGTTCTCACAAACTTATGAAATAAATAATATCTAGCGATAAATTCGGTGGCATACAGGCAATCTCTCATATACGTTACTAATATGTTCTACACGAGAAATATTGTTATGTACCTGCAGAAAATTCATTTCAGCCCAATTCTCCATGAATGCATGAAAGCAGTAAATTTACCTACACGCTCTACACGAATCCCCAGATACGCGTACAACGGTAGTAACTACCCAAAACATCGCCCTATTGACGGCATCGTCTCAACGGACGGAACAACCACACATGCGACACTTTTATAAAAACATGCGTAGAACATGTAATTACTCCAGTATCATATAAGCACTCTCCCTAGGTCGGCGGTGTATCTGATCATGCTCTCACATCTCACACTTACCGAGGCGTAGAGGCGGCTGATCCATACATTACCACTCAATTAAGTGGCACTCATACAATAGCACGCCGTATAAGCAATAAAAGAAAAATATGGTTGAAGAACCCCAAGTCAGTACTTAAATAAACCACCTAGAGTCCATAACTGGGCATAAAAGATATGACCACTAGCACACTTTTAGTTTGGAAATTACGTTTTTCAAACATAATTTTGTTTTTAAATAAATTATTTTTCTAACCCTTAATTCAACAAATTTAGTTTGTTTTCTAAAATGTTTGTCTAAATTATTTAGTGCCAACATTTTTAATTGTAGTGAGTGCCATGTCATGACCAAGAACTTGGTATACAATCTCGTTCGATCTAAGTGCCATGTCAAGCAGGCAATGAGTTTTTTATCGTGTCCATCTAGTAACTACTATGTGTCATATCGTTACTGGCGGAGCTTAGGCATGGCCACCTAGTGTCATATCGTTACTGGAGGAGCTTAGGCATGGCCATAGTGGGCCATGGCCCCCTGCCAAAGCAAAATCTCCATTGAGTGAACAGTGATTTTGGTACTATTTATTAGTTTAGTTGCTTAATGAACACTGGCTGGCCCCCCTGAATTCTTCATTAAGCTCCGCCACTACAGATCATGACCAACAAAACTAACAGTATGCCATATATCTTCCATGGAGTGTGTCACGTCTTGACCAACAACTTTATTTTTGTACTCTACTATCATGTGGCATGTTATATGTCGTCTACCGCAGGTCATATGCTAATACTTATGTCTGATCATGATTAATACTCTCTCCATTGAAAATTATAATTCATTTTACTTTTTTGACCCCAAGTTTGATATTGTCATCTTGTCCTCTTTTGTTGTTGTTTCCTTTAGTCATAAAAGACCGCCGTCAAGGATGGCATGTCGTATGTGCCATCTACTAACTTCTTTTGAGTGGTCAAAGGAAGTTACTAATTTTGAACGAAAGCTAGTACCTTGATATGTACTCTTGTCGTATCGAGTGCCATGTCATATCCCATCCACTGCGATGTAGCAAGACACATCGAGTGTCCGATCATGATCAACTAAGTGGTATGTAGTCTCGTCCTATCAAGAATCCTATCATATGCCACCGAGTAGCATGTAATATGCGGCCGAGTGTTTGATCATGATCAACAACTTCATACGTAAGTAATAAACCACGAGTGCCCGATCATCAACAACAACTTCATATGCAAGTCGTAAATCATGAATTATAGATCATGATAAATTGCTATTATTAATATTTTGTGATTTGTGTGACTCAAGATCTTGATGAATTAATAAATTGACTTCTAACTTCTTGACAAATTAATATGTAAATGATATTTAGTATTCTACAACATAAACAATCAGTAAGAAACAACACCTAAATTTGCACTCAATTATTCTAGAAACTACACCCTAATTACAGTCAGTAAACTGCAAACCCTAATTAACATATGTAAGTCGGTATAAACTGCAAACCCTAATTAACATATATGATATGAAACCCTAATTACAACTAGTACCTAGGCGTATATGGAGTACTGAAACCTTCATCGTCTTCGATTTCGAGGGTGGCTTCAGTATACCGATGGGCGCCCAAGGTGGTGGTGTCGTTGCCATCGCTTGTACCCTGACAAATCGACCTCCTGGCTGGCGGCGTCACCGGTGGCGTCCTTGATGGAGGCGGTGTCGGGGTCGTCATGGACTTCGGAGGCATCGCCGGCATCCTGGATGACCGCTGGGGTGCCATGCCCCTCACGGCGACGGAGGAAGCGGCGGCGGACTGGCGACGTCGTGGAGGGAATAGAGATTAGGTCGGGGAGGGAGAGGGGGACGGTCGGTCATGGGATTTGGGAACAGATTAGATTAGGTCAGGGTTTGGGTTTAGATTAGGAAAGGAGGGAAACTTTGGCACACATTTTTTTTTGGAGGGGGACGGTCGGTCACGGGGTATGAAGGGCGCTGTTTTTTTTAATTATTTTGGTGGCAAAATGTGGCGCTCATTTTTTGGAGGAGACTCAATAAATAATTATTAGCTTTAAAATTAATTTTAAAAATAAGCATACATGTATATAACTTGAAAAAAATACTAAAATATCATTTACATATTAATTTGTCAAGAAGTTAGAAGTCAATTTATTAATTCATCAAGATCTTGAGTCACACAAATCACAAAATATTAATAATAGCAATTTATCATGATCTATAATTCGTGGTTTACGACTTGCATATGAAGTTGTTGTTGATGATCGGGCACTCGTGGTTTATTACTTACGTATGAAGTTGTTGATCATGATCAAACACTCGGCCGCATATTACATGCTACTCGGTGGCATATGACAGGATTCTTGATAGGACGAGACTACATACCACTTAGTTGATCATGATCGGACACTCGATGTGTCTTGCTACATCGCAGTGGATGGGATATGACATGGCACTCGATACGACAAGAGTACATATCAAGGTACTAGCTTTCGTTCAAAATTAGTAACTTCCTTTGACCACTCAAAAGAAGTTAGTAGATGGCACATACGACATGCCATCCTTGACGGCGGTCTTTTATGACTAAAGGAAACAACAACAAAAGAGGACAAGATGACAATATCAAACTTGGGGTCAAAAAAGTAAAATGAATTATAATTTTCAATGGAGAGAGTATTAATCATGATCAGACACAAGTATTAGCATATGACCTGCGGTAGACGACATATAACATGCCACATGATAGTAGAGTACAAAATCAAGTTGTTGGTCAAGACGTGACACGCTCCATGGAAGATATATGGCATACTGTTAGTTTTGTTGGTCATGATCTGTAGTGGCGGAGCTTAATGAAGAATTCAGGGGGGCCAGCCAGTGTTCATTAAGCAACTAAACTAATAAACAGTACCAAAATCACTGTTCACTCAATGGAGATTTTGCTTTGGCAGGGGGCCATGGCCCACTATGGCCATGCCTAAGCTCCTCCAGTAACGATATGACACTAGGTGGCCATGCCTAAGCTCCGCCAGTAACGATATGACACATAGTAGTTACTAGATGGGCACGATAAAAAACTCATTGCCTGCTTGACATGGCACTTAGATCGAACGAGATTGTATACCAAGTTCTTGGTCATGACATGGCACTCACTACAATTAAAAATGTTGGCACTAAATAATTTAGACAAACATTTTAGAAAACAAACTAAATTTGTTGAATTAAGGGTTAGAAAAATAATTTATTTAAAAACAAAAAGTTGAATAATGGGTAAGAAAAACAATTTCTAATTAAAAAAATATCTCGGGCCTGCCAAGTGTAAGTAGGCTCGCCAGGCTCAACCGCAAGGGAGCCAACCGAGCTCAAACCTAAATGGGAGCCCAACAAGCCACTTCAAGCCCAGCAGGCCCAAGATGAGTGCACAGAGGTCAGTATAGAATTGGTATCAGGGAGTTCGACCTGGCTCACGCGCTAGAGCCTTTAAGCACTGCAATCGCGCTTTGAATAACCAAGGTGGTACTAACCACTAGAACGTTCACCAGCGCCTAGTTGCAGTGTGGCGAAGTGGTTAACGGGCCGGCCCAACTCGTTATCGGGGAGTACTAAGGCCGCCGTGCCATTCACCCTTCCCCACCCGTTCCCGTTCCCCACCTACTTCCACTCCACGGGCGGCTGCAGCGAGGCGAAGTGGACACGGCGGCGGTGACGGACGCTGCGTTGACGGCGGTTGCATCGGCGGCAGGTCCGTCGGTGGAGAAGATGTCAAGCCGTTCCCCTTCCCCACCTACTTCCACTCCACGGGCGGCTGCAGTGAGGTGAAGTGGACACGGCAGTGGTGACGGATGCTGTGTTGACGGCGGTTGCATCGGCGGCGGGTCCATCGGTGGAGAAGATGTCAAGCCGCAAGCGTGGCCACAACTCTCGGACCCAGAGGCGGAACGCGCGTGGCCAGTTCGCCCCGGAGCCGGTCTTCATCGACATCTATCCCGATGTGAAGAAAGGCCATCCAACACCGATGGTAAGATTACTTGACATTGCTCTCAGTTGCCATGTAGCCTATGATTTATTGAGGTGTACTTATTAATTTGTCACCACCAGTCCACTGCCAACAAGAAGGCCATAGTAGCAGCGTCCGTGTCTAGAAGAGCATCATCTACTGCCAACAAGAAGGCCTGAATCCTCGAAGGTGATGGTAAGGTCTCTTGATAGTGTTTTTTCATAAGATGATGGTGCTCTGTTCACTAATATAAGTGTTGTTGTTTTTTGTAGGTGCCCAGTTATGACCCGTATGAGGATGACAGTGGTGAGGACTACTCCACCACTTGTTCCTTTAGTGATGACAGTGATGAGGAACTTGAAGCCATGGACAAGCTGAGATGGACAATTGAGCTGGCTATAGCTGATTGCCTTGGTACTATGGATTACAATGCCGAGAAGTTTCTGAAGGACACTAGGCGTGATGCTGAAAAGAGGTTTGATAAGCTGTACACTCAGATCAAGCAGAAGTTTCAGATCAAGCAGAAGTACAACCCGAAGTATTAAAGTGCATGCTGTTGATGTGCTACTTCTCTTTTGGTGTAGTATAAATAAATGTCTGGAAGTGCAAAGACTTGTTGTAACTTAGTGCAAGCTGATGCTGATAGTGGTCTGATGGGAACCACTATAACTATGCTGTTTTAAGTTATTAGTTTCTAAGACCTAATGTACTGTTTGGCAACTGAGTTGCCTGTGAACAGAGCACCATATAAATTAGTTTTAAGGTTTTAATTTACTGTGTCGCCTATGTGTTTGACAAAAATTCGTTTTAAGTTTTTGGTTTCCTGTATGACTTGTCTATGTGTGACTTGCTGTATGACTTGCATATGTATGACAAAAATTCGTTTTAAGGTTTTACCACTACATTTGTTAATATGTATCCACGTGATAGTGCTTCATTTAAAAATGAACATTTTTCATAAATATTGTTCAATGAAATAGAAATTTGTCACCAAACACTATATAAATGAAACATTGTTCATAAATATTGTCTACTGAAATAGAAATTTGTCTCAAAATACTCAAAGCATCCACGTAGGGATCAAAGAAACAATAAAAGCTAGATCATTCATCAGAAAAGATCATCATTTGAATCGTCTCTCAAAACACTAAAAGGAGGGACGACTCCATCATTTATGTAAGTGTCATCTGGGTCTTCGTCTTCATCAAGCAAATCGTGTTCAGGTTCAGGCATTGCTGTTGTAATAGCATGCTCAATAATAGAAGCTTGAACAGTTACCCCATCAAGGCCAGACCTACTCCAAGTTGTCACATCTCCAATTTGCTGTTGAACATTCATATCTTCCACTCCTGCATCAACTGAGTCCAGATCAAGCTCCATATTGTCACTGCCTTCTCCTTCAGGCATGGAAAACAAGTTTCTAGGCTGCACTCTGAGGACACTGCACCAATCTGGTTTATCTGGGTATTTTGCATAAAAGACTTGCTCGGCCTGTGTACTCAAGATATAAGGTTCATCTTTATACCTGAACCTAGTGGTATTAATATCGATGACCCCATATCGATCCTTATGGTACCCTTTCGATCTGCTTGAACTTGCTGCCGGGATATCAAACCAAACGCATTGGAACAATATTACTTCCTTCTGACCAGGAAAATCAAGGCAGATGACTTTCTTAAGCACGCCATACCAGCCCATGTCACCTGTACTTACATCGTCTTTCACAAATACACCACTATTTTGAGTAGTTAAGCAGTTCTCTACGGAAGAAACCCGAAATAGGAAGCCATTGATGAAGCACCTGTTGAACACACGAGCCCGACTGTCTGGACCGCGAGATAGATAATAAATCATGTCATCAATTTTCTCTTGTGCACGCAATGTGATGGTCTGCAGTTATCAAAATTTTAAAAATATAATAGGGATAAATTATATAGACAAAATAAGAATAAAAATATTATTAAGGTTTAATATATTAGGGTCGACTCACTTTATGCTCAAACCATGATAAAAACTCCTGCTTGTGTCTTTTATCAACCTGCCGAGGGTTCGATTTCTTCAGCTCATCCATATGCACACTTTGCACAAAAATTGAAAATACGTTAATTAAATATGGAAATATATATAAATAATTTAAAAATTAATGAGCTTTGTAAAAAAAATCAAATTTAAAATATAGCTTACTTTATCCATGGAGTGACCTCATCACAGTTGGTTAATATGTAATGCCTCATCCTGTGCATGTCAATATCAGAAACGACCTCTATAGTACATCCTCTTCTACTGTAGTCAATACTCCTAAATATACTTAGCCCAGATGGTGGTTCACTACCAGCGGCGCTTTCGTGACGTTCTGGATGATTTAGATTGGTACTAATATTATCAAAGAAGAGAGAGCAAAATATGAGGCACTCCTCAGATATATACCCCTCTGCAATCGAACCTTCAGGGTGCGCTTTGTTCCTCACATAGCCTTTAAGAGTACGGAGGTACCTCTCAACTGGATACATCCATCTATAACAAACCGGGCCTCCAAGTATAGCTTCATCAGCAAGATGAACTGGTAAGTGCATCATAATATAAAAAAAAGCGGGTGAAAAAATCATCTCCAGCCGACAAAGGGTTTCCCTAATCGAAGTGCTTAGTTTTTCAATTTCTGAAGGCTCCAACTCCTTTGAACACAGTGAGTTAAAGAACCTACTTAGCTCGATCAATGGGATGACCACATCTTCAGGCAATATGTTGCGCACCACTAAGGGCAAAAGTTTTTGCAATATGATGTGGAGGTCATGAGTTTTAAGTCCAGAAAGCTTGCAACCACTGACGTCCACACATCTTCTAATATTTGCAGCATAACCATCAGGGAACTTGACTCCATGTAAAAATTTGCACAAAATTTCCTTGTCATCCTTACTTAGCGAGTATAACGCTGGTGGCAAAGTGTACTTACCCTTTTCGAGCACTGGATGCTAATCTTGCCTAATACCCAAATGTTGCATATCAAGTCGAGCCTTCTCACTGTCTTTGTCTTTACCTTGTAATTCCAACAAAGTCCCGAGTATGCTCTCACAAATGTTCTTCTCAATATGCATGACATCTAAATTATGTCGTACAAGTAATGATTTCCAGTAAGGAAGCTGAAAGAAAATACTCTTCTTCCTCCAGTTGTGCCACCTATTTTCTTCGTCACGTTGCTTCCTTTTCCTTGTATCCTTCCCAAAATTCACTTGCTCGAAGCTCTCAAAGTCGCGCAGGACCTGCTCACCAATGAGCGGCACATGAGCTTCCCTGGTTTCAGCCTTGTTATTGAAGCTCACCTTGTTCCTTCGCCACTTGTGGTTCTTTGGCAGAAATCAGCGATGTCCCATGTAGGAATGCTTTGAACCATATTTTAACCACAAGTAATCAGTATCCCTGTGACAATAAGGACATGCAAATTTACCTTCTGTGCTCCAACCAGATAACATTGCATATGCAGAGAAATCATTAATTGTCCACAATAGAATTGCATGTAGAGTAAAATTCTTCTTCTCCTTCTCATCCCATGTCTCAACTCCTTTAACCCACATATCATGTAGCTCATCAATTAGAGGTTGCAAATATACATCAATGTTCACTCCAGGAGATTTAGGCCCAGGTATCAACATCGACATCATCCAATAAGGTTGTTTCAAACACAACCATGGAGGCAGGTTATAAGGAATCAATATCATAGTCCAACAAGTGTAATTAACATTCAACATACCAAACGGATTGAAGCCATCCGATGCAAGTCCTAGCCTAACATTACGTGGATCCGAAGCAAATTTCTTATACCTTTTATCGATGTGCTTCCATGCTGACGAGTCTGCTGGGTGCCGCATTTTCCCATCACTGACCAATTCTTCCTTGTGCCACCGCATCAATGACGATGTTTCCTCTGACATATATAATCTTTGCAATCTAGGAACAAGTGGAAAATACCTTAGAATTTTGCAAGGAGTGCGCTTCTTTGGTCCACCACTTTCACTAGACTCGCTAGTGTCATCCTTCTTCCACCTACTCTCATGACATATGGGACATGTGTCCTTATCAGCTAATGGTGCATGAAATAACACACAGTCATTCACACAAGCATCAATCTTAACATATGTGAGGCCAAGGTCGTGAATAATCTTCTGTGCTTTCTTGATAGTGTCAGGGAGACAATGTCCCGGGGGGAGTGCATCCAAGAATAACTTAAGTGTTCGCTCTGCATTCTTGTTACTCCATCCACCCATGCACTTAAGCTCAAAGAGCCTAACCATGAATGATACCTTGGTAAGATTGGAGCAACCTGGATACAACTCTTGCTGCGCTTCTTTCAACAATTCAAAGAATTTCTTTGCACTCTCATTTGGCTCTTCATCGGTATTACCACTGTTTGCACCCCTAATTAACGCGAACATCAGATTGTTGGCACATGATGCATCATCTTTTGTGACTGCTAGATCCCTATCATCATTGCAAGGTTCAGCTTTAGCTTTCTCTTTGACAAAGTTCTCATCGAACCCTTTAGTTAGCAAGTCCATCTGAACCTCGTTTTTTGTTTTGTATACGATGTTACGACAGCTTGAACATGGACACGGTGCAGTTTCTGATGCATAGGTGCCTTCAAAAATAGTACCAATAAATTTCTCGAGACCAGCTTGCCACTCGGCGGTTGACGGAGACAACAACATCCATCGCCGATCATCATCATGTGCCATTGATTCAATATTCCAAATGTAACGAGATCGAATTTCCTGTAACATGTTAATTAATGGGATAACGCTAATTAAGTTACGAAAAAAGCAACACAGAAAGTTGGAACCAAATTTGTTGTACTACAATATATATAAAATATAAAATATATCTATATTCAAGGCATGCATGCATACACATACTTGATGAAGCTTTGCGCTTGTCGGTGATGGCTAGCCTCTGGTCTCTTGATCCTCGATGCTAGCTACAGGGAAGGACGTCTATGGAGGGAAGGCCCGCTGTTCCTCGATGCTAGCTGCAGGGAAGGGCAGGGGACCGATCAAGAGTTAGGGCATCACGCCATGGCCCTCGCTGCTGCAGGGGGGATCGGGGCAGAGTCAGGAAGATAGGGCTGCGAGAGGTACCTGTTGCTGGCTGGCAATCTTTGGCTACGAGAGGGACACCGAAGGAGCTCTGTGCAGCGGTGTGGCGCGGCCAGGGCAACGTGAAGGACGGCTGCAGGACGCCGTCCGTGATGAAAGTCGCGCGGCTGCAGGGCGCCGTCCCGTGGTGAAGCTAGAACCGTTATTAAGTAATTTTGGATCTACATTATAATAATATATTTACGTTACCTAATATAGCGTCTTCTGTCTACCAAAGACACAAACACAAAAAGGTTCTACTGGTTAGTGCGCTTCAATTAAACCAAAAGGTCTAGGGTTCAAATCCTATAAGCACTGTATTTTTTTCTTTTTTGTTTAACTTTTTATCAAATCATAGGTATTGCAATGCTACAATTTTTAGTTGCAATATGCAGTTTTTGCAACGCAAGCTAGTATTACATACAACAAAATAAATTCGTTGCAACATAACTGCACTATCGCAACCATCAACTAAAAAGCGTTGCAATATCAATTTAGTATTGCAACGCCAAAAGAAATCCTTGCAACGCAAAACAAATCGTGGCAATATAAGCCACTTCTTGCAACCACCAAATAAAAACGTTGCGATATCATTTTAGTATTGCAACGCCAAAAGAACTCCCCGGAACGCCAATCGGATCATGGCAATAGTGGCCACTTGTTGCAACCACCCAAAAAAAACGTTGCAATATCATCTTAGTATTGCAACGCCAAAAGAACTCCACGCAACGCCAATCAAATCGTGGCAATAGTCACAATGTATTGCAACCGTTCTACATTTGGTTGCGACAACAACTACTTATTGCAATGATCTTTATACTTTTTGCCACGAGACAATTTTGGTGGCAACAATCTCATCTATCGCAACCAAAAGTCAAAATGGTTGCAAGAACACCACCTTTTGCAACCAAATCTTGTCGTTGCGCCAAAAAATGGTTGCATTAGGGTCGAAAGTTAGCGATGAGGTCCTATCGCGATGACCTTTCTTTTGGCTTCATGTATCTTGATGTATCTTGTTTCGAACCTTGAGATTTGGTAGGATATTGGAACTTGGTTGGTCATACGATACCTGAGCGCATAAAAGTCCAGTGTATGTATGATGACAATTTGGTTGTATGAACGTGATGTTTGCATTTGAAATAATTTAATTAGTGGTGTTGTTTTAATTGGAATGTGATTATTGTGCCTCTGTTTTATTGTATGACTTGTTCTCTCCAATGAATTCAGTACGACATAATTTTTTATTCACTCACAATTACTATAGCTTCACTTAATTATTACTTGTTGCTGAAATATGCAGATGGCAAACACTCGCCGCGCCACGTACGAGGCTGCTGAAACTGGTGGTAATGGTGCCGGGGCAGGTGGGGGTGGTGAAAACAACGTCAACCACAATGAGCCACACCCGGAACCACATTTGCCACCTCCTCCACCGCTCACTGCAGAAGTATTCTTTGCACAGTTTCTTGGAAGTCAGCGCAATGCCGAGCAATCGCAGAAGAACATGGAAGATTTTCTGCGTACCATTACCAACAATGTTCAACGTGGTAACAACCAAGGTGGTGGCAATGGAGTGAATCAGTACAACAACTTCAAGGATTTCATGGACACTAGATCACCAATTTTCAAGGAAGCAATAGAGCCACTTGACGCTGAAGAATGGATCAACACCATAGAAGATAAGTTCCGTGTGTTGAGGCTGACTAAAGTACTGAAGACAGAATATGCTGCACATCAGTTACAAGGACCAGCAGGGATGTGGTGGAAGCATCATCGCACCACCTTCCCTCCAAATGCTCAGATCTCGTGGAAAGAGTTCACTGAAGCCTTTCATGGAGTTTATATTCCACCAGGGCTGTCGAGATGAAGTTAGGAGAGTTCTTGGCTTTAAACCAGGGCACCAAAACCGTGACGTAGTATTTGCATGCCTTCACCAACTTGTGTCGTTATGCTCCCGATATGGTTGACACAGATGCTAAGAGAATTGCTAGTTTCAAGAGAGGGTTAAGTCCAAAGATGATGAAGCATGTGGGTACCAATACCCGCGCCAGATTCAATGACTTCATCAGTGATTGTATGAAACAAGAGAAGAATAACAACGTGTACACTGCATCTAAGACTCGCAAGAGGGCCTGTCAGGACCATCACAACCAAGAGTTCTCACTGCAAATCATTCTTCCTATCGTCCATCTGTACCAGGTGCAAGGTTTGGGCCACCACAACATAAAACCCAGAACTACAAGGGACCGCAGAAGTCGTACAAGATGGCAGTGCCGTCAGCAAAAATAGCCGCTACTGCGGGACAGGGCAACTCTAAGGGAGCTATAGGATCTGCTGGTACAGTGAGGGGACCCTGCTATAATTGTGATCAGCCAGGCCACTTTTCAAAGTTCTGTCCTTACCCGCCTAGAAAGAAGCAACAGACCTATACTCACTACTAACTTTCGACCCTAATGCAACCATTTTTTGGCGCAACGACAAGATTTGGTTGCAAAAGGTGGTGTTCTTGCAACCATTTTGACTTTTGGTTGCGATAGATGAGATTGTTGCCACCAAAATTGTCTCGTGGCAAAAAGTATAAAGATCATTGCAATAAGTAGTTGTTGTCGCAACCAAATGTAGAACGGTTGCAATACATTGTGACTATTGCCACGATTTGATTGGCGTTGCGTGGAGTTCTTTTGGACGTTGCAATAT
>JAHUYU010001339.1:0-11032 GCA_030439765.1 Tripidium arundinaceum | reverse complement strand
TCTCACCACCGACTTTGTCTGGTGGGCTCCCTGATGGGTCTGGATCACTTCTATGTTGGGTATTGGCCCTGGTTCACATCGTGGATTTGGCCTTCTTCACATGCTTCAAATTGGGCTGTGCGAAATACGCTTTGTTGATTGCGCATTTTCCCGATCCATCTAGATATGAATCTAACCATGTTTATATTAATTGTATGACTTGCTAGAATTCTTGACAATAACTGTAATAGATTGTCTAGTTAGGTTTATTCTTTTATTCTTTATTCTTTTATTCAATTATCTTTCTTTACCCCTGATAGAGATGCTCATATATGCCTGTGTGAAACTTCACTATCCCTAATTTATCAATGTTTCATTTACCCCTGATGAACAATTGATTATTATGCTATATTATTAACATTGAGCTATCCAATATCCATGATTAGCTATTGCCTTCCTATGGGAAAATATAAATAACGATACCTGGAATACTCTAGGTGAAATGCTATAATGATAGATCTGTGCGCTTGCGGATTGAGCCTGAACTATCAGTGTATTTGTTAGCATTATTATCTATGAATGGTTGAAATGCTACATTCATAGTGATGATGTTAATAAGTACCAATAAGTATTTCTAGAGCCGTTACCTAGGATGGGTCGTTTATCTATCTTGGTAATGACGTTAAGAAATGCCAACACATACATCATGTATATGATTGAGAGAGTCACTGGGATCAGATTTCCTAATGATTGTGAGCACACAGTCTACAATTTGACGAAGACTCATGGTGGTAAGGCCTCTCAGTTCACTTCTGGAGGTGATGCTCCTGGAGGTAGCAGAGAAGCACCCTCTCACACTTCCAGCAGAGATATTCCAGAGGGCTCCAGGAGTGCTAGCAAGAAGAAGGCATCCAAATGGAAGAAGATGAGTGCATGGATGAAGGCTATATTTGCTCAGTGCACCTACGCCTCCCAAACAGTATATGAGGACAGATTGGAGAACAGGGAGGCTGTGAGGGCTACTAGAGAGGTTGCTGGGTTGTCACCTCTTCCTCCTATGAGACCACCGCCTCAGTTTGACTTACCTCGTTTGTCAGACACTTCTTCTGAGGAGGAGCAGCCCCAGCAGCACGAGGAGCAGCCACAACAGTCAGAGGAGACCTTTCACCAGCCTCCACAATAGCAGTACTACCAGCCACCACACTATGGCTACCCATACGGCTCAGGATATCAGGGACAGGACATGGGACAGTCTTCATACGAGCCCTTCAGTCAGTACTATGGGTATCCACAGCAGCAGACAGGTGGTGATGAGGAGGAGATACACCCTGCAGAGGCAGATCCACATGTCCAGCCAGCGCTTTTCAGGACTTACTCTAGGAGGCAATGTGCTCCTAGAGATCAGGCTAGACCTTCTACCTTGACTGGTGACGCTCCTCAACGTTCAGCGCGCTTCACTTCGACTACTCACACCGCTGGACGTGCCCGCATCGACTCCGACTCAGACGAGTGATTTGATTCTCTTTTCTTTTCTTTTCTTCGCTTTTTGGTGCTTGGTGCCAAAGGGGGAGAAAAGTAGGGGGGTCAAATTTGTTTTCACGCCATGGTGTCGACTTCTTCAGCTGCGGGCTTTAGTTTTAGATTCTTTGAGAGTTGTTTAGACTAGCTGTTAGTTTGAGAGAAAACTTATTTTCGTAATAAGCTGGCTCTTTGACTTAATTCATCTTCGGTTGTGAACATGTATTTGAGCTTAATGTTTTAGCTTGTCATACTTTGTGCTTAAACTGCTTTAGATTCATATATTGTGCTATGAAAATTTGGCCCTGTTCTGACTGTTTAAGTCAGGGCGGCAGTGCCGCTCTGTGTTCTTCTGGCCAAATGTTGAGTGCTTTGACTGACATGATCTTGCTGTTGCATAAGTTGTTTCCCTCTGATATCATGCTCAGTTACCCACAGCTGACATGGATTTTGGATTATTCTTCATGTATGTGTGAAAATTGGCCTCTTATGCCAAATTGAGAATTCAAATCTCAATTCACACATTCAGGGGGAGCCTTCCACATCCATGGCTTTAAATCTCGGTACAATAATTATTATCTTTTGTAAGCTCTAATTGTGTTGGCATCAATCACCAAAAAGGGGGAGATTGTAAGTGCAATCAAGCCCTAAGTGGGTTTTGATGTTGATGACCCCTCAATTAGAGGACTAATGAGATTTATTTAGATGACAAGCATGGAATTAAATAGGAGGATGATTAACAGGTTGCAGGTACCCCATAATTGCTATGGATGGCTATGCTGGACTCAAAAGGGTTTTAATTCATTTTATTTTGAATATTGAGTTTAGGTATGCCGTACTATAAAGAGGGATTCTAGGACAACTGTGTCAACTGTGCAACCAGATGCTCAAATCTTCAGAAATACATCCTCTCACCCTGCCTTAATAGCCAACCAAAGTTCATCCTGTTTGGGCTATTAAAGGCAGGGCGGCAGTGCTGCCCTTAGAGAGTGGCAGTGCCGCCCTCTGATGACCGTTGGGCTCGGGCCCGTATTTATACAGCTGGTCCGGCCCACAACGGTCATCTTCTTCCTTAGCTCGTTCAGTTCGTATCCAGACAGACCAAAAGCTCACTCTCTCTCCTCCATTGAAGCTCCACCTTCCCTCAAGCCGATCTGTGATTTCCACCATCAAAACTTGAGAGAAAAGGCAGCAAAACTCAATGGGAGAGTAGATCCACTGATCCCAAAGTCAAAAGAGCATTTGGTTCACGTTTGGCCGGCGGTTGTAGGGTTTATTACTCTTGGAGCTTGCTCCTAGCCGGCTAGGCGTCGCCCAAGAACTTGCCAACTGTTGTGGCATCCTTGGGAAGTTTGTAATCCAAGATTGCAGCTAGTAAATCACCGCTCATCTCAAGAGTTCACTCTCTTGACTTGAGAACGAGGAGAAAGGCAAGCCTTGGTGGCAAGCCTAAGCCTTTTGTGGCTTCCTCAACAACGTGGATGTAGGCAAGCCTTGGTGGCGAGCTGAACCACGGGGTAAATCTTGTGTCACTTGTTCTTATTGTGTTCTTGCTGTTCTTCATGTTCTAGGGTTAGAGCAAGATCCTAGATCTTTGTAGTTACAAGCATTCTGTGGTGTTCAGTCTTCGAGCTGAACTTTCTCTTCATATTACATCATTACACTGTTCTCTTGGTCTCGCCGGGGTTTTCCACGTTTCCTCAGCGTGTCCTCTCTTCGCTGAGCTCCGAAAGAGGCATGCCCAGCACCTGCTCGATAATATGCCCAAGCAAGACCGGTAACAGGGTTGAAGGGAGTGCAATGGCGTCCCAGATGCAGTTCCTACAGCAGCAACACAAGGGTCCTATCACGTCAAGAAGCATGCCATGGCTCCCCTTCCTGAGCCTGCTGATTTTTGCGATGAAGCTAACACTCGGCTTCGAGTTCCTCCTGGAGACGGTGATGCGCACCTATTGGTGGCCTTCTACGCCGAGTCTCTGCACGCAGCCAAGGACAACAAGGTGGAGCTGGTGGCCGCCGGCGACTTAGGCATTGGGCGTGGGGTGTGCCTATGCTTCACGGTGAAAGGTGCGTCAGAGGCCTTTGTTTGCACCAGATTTTGGAAAGGGCCGCCAAAATCCAAAATTTGGAAGGCACCGTGAAATCCGCGAAGATGACAGCATCGACTAAGGCATGACAAGGTCGGACTATGCTAAATGGGAATCGTGGAGTCAAGTTTAGGTAAATTAGATTTATTCTTCTTTTGATGCAAGAATTGCCTAAGTCGTATTCGACTAGGGCTATGTATCGGCCCAGGGTATAAATATAAACCTCAGTCATTGTATCACGTTTTATCTTTCGATCAATACAACATCTTTTTGGCTTCACACCATTGCATTAGGAGTAGGAGTAAAGTAGATCTTGATGAGTTCTTTAGTAGGCAGGGCTGCATCAATTTCGATCTCTGGTTTGCTTGTAAGTACTGTCTCAACTTGTATCTAATCTTATAAGGCTGCATCGTTTGATCTCTTGCTTGGTTTGATATTAGTCACGATTTCTTATCTAATCTAGTAAGGCTGCATCTTATGATCGCTTGCTTGATTTGATATTAAATCACCAGTTATCGATTCTGTTACGTTTAGTAAGGCTGCATCTTTTGACCTCTTGCTTTAATAGAATCACCAGTTATCGATCTTACTACATTTAGTAAGGCTACATCTCTTGATCTCTTGCTAGATATAGTAAAATCACAAATTATCTGACTGGATTAAGGCACACCAGCTTATATCATATTTAATCTGTCATTTTTATTTGCTTATCACGTCGATCTCTACCTTAATGACAGATTGGTTTCATCGGCTGATCATGTTTTAATCCTAGTCCTTCATGGTGTGTTTTCAATACTCTGTTTTGCTATAAATAGATCTATCGGCTAGCAATCTTTAGTTTATCGCCCTGCTGCCAACGCTGCATCGTTTCGACCTGATTGGTGGTGACGCTAAGTTAGATTTTGTTAGTTTATGAATTTCTTTATTAGGAAAAACAGAGGATTGTTTATACACTATGCTTCATCGGTTGTATAGCCGATGACCCATGCTTTCATGATTTATCTTATTCTTTATCCATCGGCTTCACAATTAATTTACTTTGCACAATGAATATGTTCTGCTCTTAGCCGATGGCATTCATTTAAACTACTTTATTCTGTTAAACTGTTGAGTATCGGCTCTATAGACGATGACTTGCTTTATCAGCTCTTTAGCCGATCATGGAACTGTCTGGTTCAACAACCGACATGTTCCACCTTAAACTACTGACTATTTTTCTCTTGTCAATTGTAGGTCAAATTGACTGGCATGCTCGTGATCTCAAAATCGACAGGATCTGCACTGGAGTTAAGCAGATCTCTCAGGCTTGTCGTGTGTCCTGCGCATTGACTAGATTTTTGCATCGACAGCCGTCACGGACATCAAGGAGCAAGAGAACATCGCCGATACTGTGAACCCCTATGGGCCCCGCCGCTGCCGCCGATTCTCCTCGATCCACGCAGCAATCGTGCTAGTACACGCCACTGTTCAACTGCAGCATGGCGCCTTTGAGTCTCCCAAGGAAAAGTACTCCAAGGGTGCCCACTCCTTCCACAGCATACATGGGTCTCACCTTGGTCTACATGGATTGCTGCCAGCCTGCTACGTGCCACCTTCATGGTCCACGCGTACTGCATGCATGGAATTCATACATAGGAGGGCAGCCGTAGCCAACTTGGCTACTGTTTCACTATGGTTAATGTAGGATCTCTGGTACACACAGATGGCCTAGAGGGGGGGGTGAATAGGCCTGCAAAAACTCAGCTCAAAACTCGATCAGAATCTAGGGCGGCACTGCCGCTCTGCCAGGGCGGCACTGCCGCACCTCAAATAATAAGCTAAACGAGCTGAAACTTTGCAGTTATAAACTTGATAGCCTAAACAGTGTAATGATGTAATATGAAGAGAAAGTTCAGCTCGAAGACTGAACACCACAGAATGCTTGTAACTACAAAGATCTAGGATCTTGCTCTAACCCTAGAACATGAAGAACAGCAAGAACACAATAAGAACAAGTGACACAAGATTTACCCCGTGGTTCAGCTCGCCACCAAGGCTTGCCTACATCCACGTTGTTGAGGAAGCCACAAAAGGCTTAGGCTTGCCACCAAGGCTTGCCTTTCTCCTCGTTCTCAAGTCAAGAGAGTGAACTCTTGAGATGAGCGGTGATTTACTAGCTGCAATCTTGGATTACAAACTTCCCAAGGATGCCACAACAGTTGGCAAGTTCTTGGGCGACGCCTAGCCGGCTAGGAGCAAGCTCCAAGAGTAATAAACCCTACAACCGCCGGCCAAACGTGAACCAAATGCTCTTTTGACTTTGGGATCAGTGGATCTACTCTCCCATTGAGTTTTGCTGCCTTTTCTCTCAAGTTTTGATGGTGGAAATCACAGATCGGCTTGAGGGAAGGTGGAGCTTCAATGGAGGAGAGAGAGTGAGCTTTTGGTCTGTCTGGATACGAACTGAACGAGCTAAGGAAGAAGATGACCGTTGTGGGCCGGACCAGCTGTATAAATACGGGCCCGAGCCCAACGGTCATCAGAGGGCGGCACTGCCACTCTCTAAGGGCAGCACTGCCGCCCTGCCTTTAATAGCCCAAACAGGATGAACTTTGGTTGGCTATTAAGGCAGGGTGAGAGGATGTATTTCTGAAGATTTGAGCATCTGGTTGCACAGTTGACACAGTTGTCCTAGAATCCCTCTTTATAGTACGGCATACCTAAACTCAATATTCAAAATAAAATGAATTAAAACCCTTTTGAGTCCAGCATAGCCATCCATAGCAATTATGGGGTACCTGCAACCTGTTAATCATCCTCCTATTTAATTCCATGCTTGTCATCTAAATAAATCTCATTAGTCCTCTAATTGAGGGGTCATCAACATCAAAACCCACTTAGGGCTTGATTGCACTTACAATCTCCCCCTTTTTGGTGATTGATGCCAACACAATTAGAGCTTACAAAAGATAATAATTATTGTACCGAGATTTAAAGCCATGGATGTGGAAGGCTCCCCCTGAATGTGTGAATTGAGATTTGAATTCTCAATTTGGCATAAGAGGCCAATTTTCACACATACATGAAGAATAATCCAAAATCCATGTCAGCTGTGGGTAACTGAGCATGATATCAGAGGGAAACAACTTATGCAACAGCAAGATCATGTCAGTCAAAGCACTCAACATTTGGCCAGAAGAACACAGAGCGGCACTGCCGCCCTGACTTAAACAGTCAGAACAGGGCCAAATTTTCATAGCACAATATATGAATCTAAAGCAGTTTAAGCACAAAGTATGACAAGCTAAAACATTAAGCTCAAATACATGTTCACAACCGAAGATGAATTAAGTCAAAGAGCCAGCTTATTACGAAAATAAGTTTTCTCTCAAACTAACAGCTAGTCTAAACAACTCTCAAAGAATCTAAAACTAAAGCCCGCAGCTGAAGAAGTCGACACCATGGCGTGAAAACAAATTTGACCCCCCTACTTTTCTCCCCCTTTGGCACCAAGCACCAAAAAGCGAAGAAAAGAAAAGAAAAGAGAATCAAATCACTCGTCTGAGTCGGAGTCGATGCGGGCACGTCCAGCGGTGTGAGTAGTCGAAGTGAAGCGCGCTGAACGTTGAGGAGCGTCACCAGTCAAGGTAGAAGGTCTAGCCTGATCTCTAGGAGCACATTGCCTCCTAGAGTAAGTCCTGAAAAGCGCTGGCTGGACATGTGGATCTGCCTCTGCAGGGTGTATCTCCTCCTCATCACCACCTGTCTGCTGCTGTGGATACCCATAGTACTGACTGAAGGGCTCGTATGAAGACTGTCCCATGTCCTGTCCCTGATATCCTGAGCCGTATGGGTAGCCATAGTGTGGTGGCTGGTAGTACTGCTATTGTGGAGGCTGGTGAAAGGTCTCCTCTGACTGTTGTGGCTGCTCCTCGTGCTGCTGGGGCTGCTCCTCCTCAGAAGAAGTGTCTGACAAACGAGGTAAGTCAAACTGAGGCGGTGGTCTCATAGGAGGAAGAGGTGACAACCCAGCAACCTCTCTAGTAGCCCTCACAGCCTCCCTGTTCTCCAATCTGTCCTCATATACTGTTTGGGAGGCGTAGGTGCACTGAGCAAATATAGCCTTCATCCATGCACTCATCTTCTTCCATTTGGATGCCTTCTTCTTGCTAGCACTCCTGGAGCCCTCTGGAATATCTCTGCTGGAAGTGTGAGAGGGTGCTTCTCTGCTACCTCCAGGAGCATCACCTCCAGAAGTGAACTGAGAGGCCTTACCACCATGAGTCTTCGTCAAATTGTAGACTGTGTGCTCACAATCATTAGGAAATCTGATCCCAGTGACTCTCTCAATCATATACATGATGTATGTGTTGGCATTTCTTAACGTCATTACCAAGATAGATAAACGACCCATCCTAGGTAACGGCTCTAGAAATACTTATTGGTACTTATTAACATCATCACTATGAATGTAGCATTTCAACCATTCATAGATAATAATGCTAACAAATACACTGATAGTTCAGGCTCAATCCGCAAGCGCACAGATCTATCATTATAGCATTTCACCTAGAGTATTCCAGGTATCGTTATTTATATTTTCCCATAGGAAGGCAATAGCTAATCATGGATATTGGATAGCTCAATGTTAATAATATAGCATAATAATCAATTGTTCATCAGGGGTAAATGAAACATTGATAAATTAGGGATAGTGAAGTTTCACACAGGCATATATGAGGACAGATTGGAGAACAGGGAGGCTGTGAGGGCTACTAGAGAGGTTGCTGGGTTGTCACCTCTTCCTCCTATGAGACCACCGCCTCAGTTTGACTTACCTCGTTTGTCAGACACTTCTTCTGAGGAGGAGCAGCCCCAGCAGCACGAGGAGCAGCCACAACAGTCAGAGGAGACCTTTCACCAGCCTCCACAATAGCAGTACTACCAGCCACCACACTATGGCTACCCATACGGCTCAGGATATCAGGGACAGGACATGGGACAGTCTTCATACGAGCCCTTCAGTCAGTACTATGGGTATCCACAGCAGCAGACAGGTGGTGATGAGGAGGAGATACACCCTGCAGAGGCAGATCCACATGTCCAGCCAGCGCTTTTCAGGACTTACTCTAGGAGGCAATGTGCTCCTAGAGATCAGGCTAGACCTTCTACCTTGACTGGTGACGCTCCTCAACGTTCAGCGCGCTTCACTTCGACTACTCACACCGCTGGACGTGCCCGCATCGACTCCGACTCAGACGAGTGATTTGATTCTCTTTTCTTTTCTTTTCTTCGCTTTTTGGTGCTTGGTGCCAAAGGGGGAGAAAAGTAGGGGGGTCAAATTTGTTTTCACGCCATGGTGTCGACTTCTTCAGCTGCGGGCTTTAGTTTTAGATTCTTTGAGAGTTGTTTAGACTAGCTGTTAGTTTGAGAGAAAACTTATTTTCGTAATAAGCTGGCTCTTTGACTTAATTCATCTTCGGTTGTGAACATGTATTTGAGCTTAATGTTTTAGCTTGTCATACTTTGTGCTTAAACTGCTTTAGATTCATATATTGTGCTATGAAAATTTGGCCCTGTTCTGACTGTTTAAGTCAGGGCGGCAGTGCCGCTCTGTGTTCTTCTGGCCAAATGTTGAGTGCTTTGACTGACATGATCTTGCTGTTGCATAAGTTGTTTCCCTCTGATATCATGCTCAGTTACCCACAGCTGACATGGATTTTGGATTATTCTTCATGTATGTGTGAAAATTGGCCTCTTATGCCAAATTGAGAATTCAAATCTCAATTCACACATTCAGGGGGAGCCTTCCACATCCATGGCTTTAAATCTCGGTACAATAATTATTATCTTTTGTAAGCTCTAATTGTGTTGGCATCAATCACCAAAAAGGGGGAGATTGTAAGTGCAATCAAGCCCTAAGTGGGTTTTGATGTTGATGACCCCTCAATTAGAGGACTAATGAGATTTATTTAGATGACAAGCATGGAATTAAATAGGAGGATGATTAACAGGTTGCAGGTACCCCATAATTGCTATGGATGGCTATGCTGGACTCAAAAGGGTTTTAATTCATTTTATTTTGAATATTGAGTTTAGGTATGCCGTACTATAAAGAGGGATTCTAGGACAACTGTGTCAACTGTGCAACCAGATGCTCAAATCTTCAGAAATACATCCTCTCACCCTGCCTTAATAGCCAACCAAAGTTCATCCTGTTTGGGCTATTAAAGGCAGGGCGGCAGTGCTGCCCTTAGAGAGTGGCAGTGCCGCCCTCTGATGACCGTTGGGCTCGGGCCCGTATTTATACAGCTGGTCCGGCCCACAACGGTCATCTTCTTCCTTAGCTCGTTCAGTTCGTATCCAGACAGACCAAAAGCTCACTCTCTCTCCTCCATTGAAGCTCCACCTTCCCTCAAGCCGATCTGTGATTTCCACCATCAAAACTTGAGAGAAAAGGCAGCAAAACTCAATGGGAGAGTAGATCCACTGATCCCAAAGTCAAAAGAGCATTTGGTTCACGTTTGGCCGGCGGTTGTAGGGTTTATTACTCTTGGAGCTTGCTCCTAGCCGGCTAGGCGTCGCCCAAGAACTTGCCAACTGTTGTGGCATCCTTGGGAAGTTTGTAATCCAAGATTGCAGCTAGTAAATCACCGCTCATCTCAAGAGTTCACTCTCTTGACTTGAGAACGAGGAGAAAGGCAAGCCTTGGTGGCAAGCCTAAGCCTTTTGTGGCTTCCTCAACAACGTGGATGTAGGCAAGCCTTGGTGGCGAGCTGAACCACGGGGTAAATCTTGTGTCACTTGTTCTTATTGTGTTCTTGCTGTTCTTCATGTTCTAGGGTTAGAGCAAGATCCTAGATCTTTGTAGTTACAAGCATTCTGTGGTGTTCAGTCTTCGAGCTGAACTTTCTCTTCATATTACATCATTACACTGTTTAGGCTATCAAGTTTATAACTGCAAAGTTTCAGCTCGTTTAGCTTATTATTTGAGGTGCGGCAGTGCCGCCCTGGCAGAGCGGCAGTGCCGCCCTAGATTCTGATCGAGTTTTGAGCTGAGTTTTTGCAGGCCTATTCACCCCCCCCTCTAGGCCATCTGTGTGTACCAGAGATCCTACATTAACCATAGTGAAACAGTAGCCAAGTTGGCTACGGCTGCCCTCCTATGTATGAATTCCATGCATGCAGTACGCGTGGACCATGAAGGTGGCACGTAGCAGGCTGGCAGCAATCCATGTAGACCAAGGTGAGACCCATGTATGCTGTGGAAGGAGTGGGCACCCTTGGAGTACTTTTCCTTGGGAGACTCAAAGGCGCCATGCTGCAGTTGAACAGTGGCGTGTACTAGCACGATTGCTGCGTGGATCGAGGAGAATCGGCGGCAGCGGCGGGGCCCATAGGGGTTCACAGTATCGGCGATGTTCTCTTGCTCCTTGATGTCCGTGACGGCTGTCGATGCAAAAAATCTA
>JAHUYU010001953.1:0-10243 GCA_030439765.1 Tripidium arundinaceum | reverse complement strand
TTTGACCAAAGTAAAGCTTTGACTTCTATACCTGTGGTGAGGTTTGACCTTAAATGAAAGTTGTAGACTAAGTTGAGTACTACAAACTTTGTTTTTGGACCTAAGTTTAAATCTATCTCTAAGCTAGCCAAACTAAGGCTCAAAGTTTGGCTATGCTGTTGTTTTCTTCCTTTCCGAAATAATTCTAAGTCATGGAGGTTCTGACCGACGTCGCTATGTTGACGTGACGCGTTCTCCAGTTTTTATTAAGTGACTTTGGTTGGGACATATGAAAGATGGGATTTATACTATGGACAAGGGCTTGCAAAAGTTTGGATTTAGTTTGGCTTCATCTTGGCCATCCAATTCAAGTGCAAAAAGGAGCAAAACCAAATGGATCCACCCGGTTCTTAATCGCTGTCAACATGTTGACAGTGGCGACTTTGGGAATAATTATCTCCTAACCCATAGCTCTAATGGCCATGCACCCTTAATAGAGTTTGTGGAGCATCAAGGGAGCAACAACTTTAGTATAGGGCGCCTGAGCCGAATATGCTCGGAAGATGCCGTTTTGTGGAGCTCAACGTGGCCACAATCGCGCACACCACCCGTTCGGCCAAATGCCTGCATGGTTGCCACGCATCCACCATTGCCAGGCGTAGCCGCCGCGTGTCCCTGTGCCACTGCCTCCATCCTCGCCCTCGTGCCTTTGTGGAGAGCTGAGGGCGCTCCTCTTCCTCCCAGCGCTTGCGCTCACTCCTCTCCGCTCAATCTCCACCTTGCTCGCTCGCCGCTCCCTGTGCAGAGCCGCTGCCATGCCTGCTGGCCGCAAGGCAGAGGATGCGGTGCTCTCTCTCCCTCTCCCTCCCACCAAGCCAAACCCGTCCTCGGCTGCGCGCCTCCGCCGTCAAGCTCGAGCACCTCTGCTCGCCGCCGGTGGCTCACCCTGCCAACCGAAATCGGGGCCGCCGGTGCCGGCGCCGACTGCCCCCGCGGCCTGGCCGCCATGGGCGGTTCCTCTGCCGCACGGCAGGCATCAGTAGGCGCGGCTGGCTGTCGGCCAGCTCCCATGTGGTCCGCCCTCGCCGCCGGTGCCCCTTCAGCCGGCCGAGCCCGGCCGAAGCCCCTCCTCCCCTGCGTGCTCGGCTCTGAAGGAGAAGGCGCCCGGCTCTCCCTGTGTCTCCCTCTCTCTGTCTCCCTGCCTCCCTCTCCCTCTTGTGTGACAAGTGGGCCCAAGTGGCCGTGGGGCCCAGATGTCATCAGCTGTGTAGTTTTGTGGTGTGTGGTCTCGGGTAACCCTAGCAGGGGAGTAAGGTTAAGTGGTTTTAGTTGTTTTTGTTTTACAGAAATTGTATTGATCTTCCAAATATCATATCTAGGGTTTGGGAGCTCCAAAAATAGCGAAACTTGTTTTGTTAGATTCCTTGTGAAATTCTCTACATGCTAGATCTATTGAATGTGTTGTTTCATGCATGTTTGTGTACTGTGTTATTTAATCTTGAAAAGTGTTCCTAAGATGATTTTAAGTTGACCAGAGCCATGTTTTGAGTTTTAGAAGTCCAAAAATAGTGAAACTAGTTTTTTTAATCTTCTAATGTCATGCTCTAGCTAATAAAAATGTTTAACCCATATGTTGTTTAATGTTTTATAGAGTTTTAGTTAGATCTTGTTTAATAAGAAAAATATGTTTTTGTTGCTTGTGAATTTCATATCTGGAGTTCTAGTGCTCCAAATGGTGTGAAATTTTAATGGTAGAATCTCTGTATTATGTGTGATGTTTGGTTAAAATTTCATGATTTATGGTGCATGTATCATTTAGTTATGGATTTAACTTGTGTGGTGCCTATTAAGTAGTTTTAATTGCATTATAAATAATATATACATGTAAAAATGAAAAGGGTTGTTCCTCTGAGCTTGCATGATATTGTAGTAGCCTAAGGAACATTAATATGGCCATGTGTTTATAGAAAATGGTGAGTTTTAGATTTAACTTGCTCTCACATGTTTTATTGCATTAACAATTTGTCTTTTTTCATAATGATTAATATATAAGACCTGAGCATGTGAAACTTATACAATAGTCATGATTTGTTATCATCTATCACTCATAAAAATATCAGCCCCAAACTAGATGTTTTTATATAGTGCTAAAAATAATATATTCATAGTTATAGGAGAGCTAATGAATGATTAGTGATGAATGAACTCATGCATGTTAATTGTGATGCATTGTTGGTGTGTTGTTATGAAATGAGTGTTATGTGCTCATGCATGATGATTGGAGTTATTTATATAGCTCATGCATGTATGTTCTTATTAGCTAAACAAGTAAAGCATTACTTTACTTATGGACTGAAATTGGTTACATGCATGATCTCTGTTGTGATGATGTTTGCATGATGATAATTAGGTTTTCTATAGAAATGTTCTATACAAAAGTTGTATCTAAATTCCATATCCAGCTTTTCCTAGAATTTCATGTTTACAGGCCTGATAGTTTAGGAGTTATAGCTCCTACAAGTTCACTGTTATGAATTGCTTATGTTCTGGACAGATCTGATAGATTGCATTGTTTGGCTTAGCTAAGCTTGGAATCGTATCTTGGTGATAATAAAAGAGTTGTAGTACTTTTCTTAAGGTTTCCAAATTGGTATGGATCACTCCTTTTGGTGGTCTAGATCCCTGGTTATAGCTGTGTAAAGTTGAATGACAGAATCTGCCCAAGTCTGGACAGAGATGTCTATTTTGTTTTGTTTGCCCTTGTTAAGTATTGAATCATCATAATATGATAATAAAAAAGTTGTAGAAAATTTAATATGCTTTCCAGAAAGTCTTAGATCATTCCTTTTGGATGAATATAACTACACTTATGATGAAAACATATGACTGCTAGGCTACTGTCCTGAATGTGTTTGTTTGATTGATTGCTTTGCAGTGCTCCTGTCTTGTTAAGCATGCTTGGTAGTGTTACCTCATAATTTCAGTGGTGATAGATTCATATAGCTTGTGATGTATGAGTAGCTAGTGCTTACTTGTAAATGTTGCGATGCCTTGTTATCTAGTGAGTGTGCCGTTATAGTGTTGCATTGTGTTGTCTGGTGTTGTTTTCCTTTATGTTCATACATATGCATTGTGCATCTCATTTAGGTACACTAGATGATGATCACGTGGAGTGAAGAACCTGAAGTGGAGTTGACCACAAGACGACGAAATGGTGGACTAATCCACAAGATGGTTGGTGGACCTATCCCGAAGATGGAAGGACTGGACAAGTACTGGGATGAGAAGTACTCCCCAAGCGAGTGTCACCTAACAAACACTAACTTAGTGTTGGAACCCAGGCAAGCCCCGGAGCATTATAAGCCTCCTAATTTCTGAAATACAATTGAGTATTATGTTATATGTATTGTTGCATTAAGTTATAGGTGTTGGATGAAAACACTTGCTGCATTGATATCACATCCTTGTCCAGAAACTATACCATGAATCCTATATAGCTCAGGATCGAGTAGATGCTTAGCCCTGCTCTAAGCGGTAGAAGTCGGGTGATTTCCTGTCACCTGCGAGCTATAGGAATATACATATGGCACGGTTGGATATATTTGCTATCTTGGAAAAGAACCTTGTGTTAATGAAATGAAATGAGACCGGGCGGGATGATGATAGTGAAGCAACAAGGCATGGAGGTCTTGGGTGTGGATCTATCCCCGTCTGTGTCGATTAAGGACCGATTCTTGGAGCCTTTCCTGGTCATGTTGAACGCATGCCTCTCCCTTAGCTGATCGCTTTGATGGGCTGATCGCGAATCCGAGTAGCTCAACTCAGGCCGGGAGTCGGCATGTATAAAGTACGCCTCGGAAGGGAGCCGTAGGCGTGAGTCCAAGGGCAGGTGATTTAAAAGTCCTGATCATCCTGGCAAAACGGTAATCCCTGAGAGTGCGGGCGCTGACCGAACCCGCGAAGTTGGTTCCTGAGTTGTACCAAAGGTGACCTAATGCTCCTCGACGGAGGAAGTCATGGGTGAGGGTTAGGAATACCCCCTCAGCTGAGTTGTAATTCGATTCGAGTCGCCGTCTCTCCCGGTTAGTGAGAACTTGACGGGTTTATCTCCAACGTAGATCTCACTAAATAACTTGATGGTTCAGGAATGATAATGGTGATGATGGCTTTATTATACCTGCTATGGTTAATAATGTTTGCTCCTAATAAAGTGAGTGCTCTAGTACAAGTGCTAATCTAGATGACATTTCCATGATGATTAACTTGATGCTTAAGCATTAAATGATTACTTATCTGTACTAAGCTTTTATGCAAAATGTCATCAAGCTAGCCCACCTCATATCAGCCTTGCATACTCCTTGGTGTCACTTTATTTCTGGTTTTTGACGGGTAAGTCTAGCTGAGTACATTCGAGTACTCAGGGTTTATCCCACCATGTTGCAGGTGAAGTTCTTAGCTGTCGACGATGGTGGCTAAGTACCGGTGGGCTCGGTGACTCCGTATTTACTTCTCATCTACATGCTTTTGTTGGAGAATGTCACTTATGCTAGCAATGTATTTGGAACTTACGTTATTATAATCATTTCAAAGCTATGTTGTTTCCTCATATCCCTTTTAGAGACATTTATACCATGTCTTCCTTTGGGAAAATATAAATGAACGATATTGTAGCAAAACCGCCCAATTTATACAAGCTCAAGTACGACTGTCCCCGTTTAACACGTTGACACGCACATACTTGCTCTCATATAAACCCGGTAGTCCGCCGAATGTCCCGAAAGACCTCGGTAAATCAACTTCACAACCAAGATCGCACGTTTAAGTAAATACATATCACATACATGGAGTTTTGCAGCGGAATTAGTATTACAAAAGAGTTCACAAATAAATAGTATAGTACTGAGTTCAATCTGATTTGAGGAAACAACATAGCTTTGAAATGATTATAATAACGTAAGTTCCAAATACATTGCTAGCATAAGTGACATTCTCCAACAAAAGCATGTAGATGAGAAGTAAATACGGAGTCACCGAGCCCACCGGTACTTAGCCACCATCGTCGACAGCTAAGAACTTCACCTGCAACATGGTGGGATAAACCCTGAGTACTCGAATGTACTCAGCTAGACTTACCCGTCAAAAACCAGAAATAAAGTGACACCAAGGAGTATGCAAGGCTGATATGAGGTGGGCTAGCTTGATGACATTTTGCATAAAAGCTTAGTACAGATAAGTAATCATTTAATGCTTAAGCATCAAGTTAATCATCATGGAAATGTCATCTAGATTAGCACTTGTACTAGAGCACTCACTTTATTAGGAGCAAACATTATTAACCATAGCAGGTATAATAAAGCCATCATCACCATTATCATTCCTGAACCATCAAGTTATTTAGTGAGATCTACGTTGGAGATAAACCCGTCAAGTTCTCACTAACCGGGAGAGACGGCGACTCGAATCGAATTACAACTCAGCTGAGGGGGTATTCCTAACCCTCACCCATGACTTCCTCCGTCGAGGAGCATTAGGTCACCTTTGGTACAACTCAGGAACCAACTTCGCGGGTTCGGTCAGCGCCCGCACTCTCAGGGATTACCGTTTTGCCAGGATGATCAGGACTTTTAAATCACCTGCCCTTGGACTCACGCCTACGGCTCCCTTCCGAGGCGTACTTTATACATGCCGACTCCCGGCCTGAGTTGAGCTACTCGGATTCGCGATCAGCCCATCAAAGCGATCAGCTAAGGGAGAGGCATGCGTTCAACATGACCAGGAAAGGCTCCAAGAATCGGTCCTTAATCGACACAGACGGGGATAGATCCACACCCAAGACCTCCATGCCTTGTTGCTTCACTATCATCATCCCGCCCGGTCTCATTTCATTTCATTAACACAAGGTTCTTTTCCAAGATAGCAAATATATCCAACCGTGCCATATGTATATTCCTATAGCTCGCAGGTGACAGGAAATCACCCGACTTCTACCGCTTAGAGCAGGGCTAAGCATCTACTCGATCCTGAGCTATATAGGATTCATGGTATAGTTTCTGGACAAGGATGTGATATCAATGCAGCAAGTGTTTTCATCCAACACCTATAACTTAATGCAACAATACATATAACATAATACTCAATTGTATTTCAGAAATTAGGAGGCTTATAATGCTCCGGGGCTTGCCTGGGTTCCAACACTAAGTTAGTGTTTGTTAGGTGACACTCGCTTGGGGAGTACTTCTCATCCCAGTACTTGTCCAGTCCTTCCATCTTCGGGATAGGTCCACCAACCATCTTGTGGATTAGTCCACCATTTCGTCGTCTTGTGGTCAACTCCACTTCAGGTTCTTCACTCCACGTGATCATCATCTAGTGTACCTAAATGAGATGCACAATGCATATGTATGAACATAAAGGAAAACAACACCAGACAACACAATGCAACACTATAACGGCACACTCACTAGATAACAAGGCATCGCAACATTTACAAGTAAGCACTAGCTACTCATACATCACAAGCTATATGAATCTATCACCACTGAAATTATGAGGTAACACTACCAAGCATGCTTAACAAGACAGGAGCACTGCAAAGCAATCAATCAAACAAACACATTCAGGACAGTAGCCTAGCAGTCATATGTTTTCATCATAAGTGTAGTTATATTCATCCAAAAGGAATGATCTAAGACTTTCTGGAAAGCATATTAAATTTTCTACAACTTTTTTATTATCATATTATGATGATTCAATACTTAACAAGGGCAAACAAAACAAAATAGACATCTCTGTCCAGACTTGGGCAGATTCTGTCATTCAACTTTACACAGCTATAACCAGGGATCTAGACCACCAAAAGGAGTGATCCATACCAATTTGGAAACCTTAAGAAAAGTACTACAACTCTTTTATTATCACCAAGATACGATTCCAAGCTTAGCTAAGCCAAACAATGCAATCTATCAGATCTGTCCAGAACATAAGCAATTCATAACAGTGAACTTGTAGGAGCTATAACTCCTAAACTATCAGGCCTGTAAACATGAAATTCTAGGAAAAGCTGGATATGGAATTTAGATACAACTTTTGTATAGAACATTTCTATAGAAAACCTAATTATCATCATGCAAACATCATCACAACAGAGATCATGCATGTAACCAATTTCAGTCCATAAGTAAAGTAATGCTTTACTTGTTTAGCTAATAAGAACATACATGCATGAGCTATATAAATAACTCCAATCATCATGCATGAGCACATAACACTCATTTCATAACAACACACCAACAATGCATCACAATTAACATGCATGAGTTCATTCATCACTAATCATTCATTAGCTCTCCTATAACTATGAATATATTATTTTTAGCACTATATAAAAACATCTAGTTTGGGGCTGATATTTTTATGAGTGATAGATGATAACAAATCATGACTATTGTATAAGTTTCACATGCTCAGGTCTTATATATTAATCATTATGAAAAAAGACAAATTGTTAATGCAATAAAACATGTGAGAGCAAGTTAAATCTAAAACTCACCATTTTCTATAAACACATGGCCATATTAATGTTCCTTAGGCTACTACAATATCATGCAAGCTCAGAGGAACAACCCTTTTCATTTTTACATGTATATATTATTTATAATGCAATTAAAACTACTTAATAGGCACCACACAAGTTAAATCCATAACTAAATGATACATGCACCATAAATCATGAAATTTTAACCAAACATCACACATAATACAGAGATTCTACCATTAAAATTTCATGATTTATGGTGCATGTATCATTTAGTTATGGATTTAACTTGTGTGGTGCCTATTAAGTAGTTTTAATTGCATTATAAATAATATATACATGTAAAAATGAAAAGGGTTGTTCCTCTGAGCTTGCATGATATTGTAGTAGCCTAAGGAACATTAATATGGCCATGTGTTTATAGAAAATGGTGAGTTTTAGATTTAACTTGCTCTCACATGTTTTATTGCATTAACAATTTGTCTTTTTTCATAATGATTAATATATAAGACCTGAGCATGTGAAACTTATACAATAGTCATGATTTGTTATCATCTATCACTCATAAAAATATCAGCCCCAAACTAGATGTTTTTATATAGTGCTAAAAATAATATATTCATAGTTATAGGAGAGCTAATGAATGATTAGTGATGAATGAACTCATGCATGTTAATTGTGATGCATTGTTGGTGTGTTGTTATGAAATGAGTGTTATGTGCTCATGCATGATGATTGGAGTTATTTATATAGCTCATGCATGTATGTTCTTATTAGCTAAACAAGTAAAGCATTACTTTACTTATGGACTGAAATTGGTTACATGCATGATCTCTGTTGTGATGATGTTTGCATGATGATAATTAGGTTTTCTATAGAAATGTTCTATACAAAAGTTGTATCTAAATTCCATATCCAGCTTTTCCTAGAATTTCATGTTTACAGGCCTGATAGTTTAGGAGTTATAGCTCCTACAAGTTCACTGTTATGAATTGCTTATGTTCTGGACAGATCTGATAGATTGCATTGTTTGGCTTAGCTAAGCTTGGAATCGTATCTTGGTGATAATAAAAGAGTTGTAGTACTTTTCTTAAGGTTTCCAAATTGGTATGGATCACTCCTTTTGGTGGTCTAGATCCCTGGTTATAGCTGTGTAAAGTTGAATGACAGAATCTGCCCAAGTCTGGACAGAGATGTCTATTTTGTTTTGTTTGCCCTTGTTAAGTATTGAATCATCATAATATGATAATAAAAAAGTTGTAGAAAATTTAATATGCTTTCCAGAAAGTCTTAGATCATTCCTTTTGGATGAATATAACTACACTTATGATGAAAACATATGACTGCTAGGCTACTGTCCTGAATGTGTTTGTTTGATTGATTGCTTTGCAGTGCTCCTGTCTTGTTAAGCATGCTTGGTAGTGTTACCTCATAATTTCAGTGGTGATAGATTCATATAGCTTGTGATGTATGAGTAGCTAGTGCTTACTTGTAAATGTTGCGATGCCTTGTTATCTAGTGAGTGTGCCGTTATAGTGTTGCATTGTGTTGTCTGGTGTTGTTTTCCTTTATGTTCATACATATGCATTGTGCATCTCATTTAGGTACACTAGATGATGATCACGTGGAGTGAAGAACCTGAAGTGGAGTTGACCACAAGACGACGAAATGGTGGACTAATCCACAAGATGGTTGGTGGACCTATCCCGAAGATGGAAGGACTGGACAAGTACTGGGATGAGAAGTACTCCCCAAGCGAGTGTCACCTAACAAACACTAACTTAGTGTTGGAACCCAGGCAAGCCCCGGAGCATTATAAGCCTCCTAATTTCTGAAATACAATTGAGTATTATGTTATATGTATTGTTGCATTAAGTTATAGGTGTTGGATGAAAACACTTGCTGCATTGATATCACATCCTTGTCCAGAAACTATACCATGAATCCTATATAGCTCAGGATCGAGTAGATGCTTAGCCCTGCTCTAAGCGGTAGAAGTCGGGTGATTTCCTGTCACCTGCGAGCTATAGGAATATACATATGGCACGGTTGGATATATTTGCTATCTTGGAAAAGAACCTTGTGTTAATGAAATGAAATGAGACCGGGCGGGATGATGATAGTGAAGCAACAAGGCATGGAGGTCTTGGGTGTGGATCTATCCCCGTCTGTGTCGATTAAGGACCGATTCTTGGAGCCTTTCCTGGTCATGTTGAACGCATGCCTCTCCCTTAGCTGATCGCTTTGATGGGCTGATCGCGAATCCGAGTAGCTCAACTCAGGCCGGGAGTCGGCATGTATAAAGTACGCCTCGGAAGGGAGCCGTAGGCGTGAGTCCAAGGGCAGGTGATTTAAAAGTCCTGATCATCCTGGCAAAACGGTAATCCCTGAGAGTGCGGGCGCTGACCGAACCCGCGAAGTTGGTTCCTGAGTTGTACCAAAGGTGACCTAATGCTCCTCGACGGAGGAAGTCATGGGTGAGGGTTAGGAATACCCCCTCAGCTGAGTTGTAATTCGATTCGAGTCACCGAGCCCACCGGTACTTAGCCACCATCGTCGACAGCTAAGAACTTCACCTGCAACATGGTGGGATAAACCCTGAGTACTCGAATGTACTCAGCTAGACTTACCCGTCAAAAACCAGAAATAAAGTGACACCAAGGAGTATGCAAGGCTGATATGAGGTGGGCTAGCTTGATGACATTTTGCATAAAAGCTTAGTACAGATAA
>JAHUYU010001351.1:0-10170 GCA_030439765.1 Tripidium arundinaceum | reverse complement strand
TGTACATTTTTTCCGTTGTTAAGACAACACGTAGTTTTATCATTATTTGGTTATATAAAAAGTATACATTAATTATCTTATGATTTGCTATTCTAATTTTATATATATATATATATATATATATATATATATATATATATATATATATATATATATATATATATATATATAATTAGAATAGCAAATCATAAGATTGGTTTCATAAGATTGCTGTCTGGAAATTCAAGAATGTGAAGTATAGCAACTTTCTATTTTTTCTTTCATCAGATGCAAGTACGTACGGCAAGGTGCCGGTGGTGTTACGTTGGATTATTGGTACACCACACGCACGCGTAGAGACGACGTACGGTGGATCCTTGTTATGTTAGGACAGACTGACAGGTGTTTACAAGCTAGCACAAAGCAAATGCTATAATCTTTCCTTTCTTCCTTTACACCAGCCTCATCAACTGCTGATCCTACTACTCAGCTCTCGTTACCTGCTGAGACACCTCGATATATACTATCATGCATATGCATGCATGGAATCATATTTATTCTTATACTATTACTACTCCTACCGTACCTAATAAACAGGCGATATATATACAGTACTGCAGTACCCAGCAGCCAGCTACTACGCAGTGGACGACGATTTTTTTTTTTGAAAATTTGGACGACGAAATTGGAGCGACGTCCATGCGTGCAACCTTTTTCAGGTGTCACGAATTGTTTAGCCCGGCCGTGTGTGGCCCAAAGTCCGGGCACATGTGTGTGTGTCCGGCCACCACGTACTAGATACCACTCCTACACCAGACGACGACGATCAATCATGCATGCGCAGATGATCATGCACACTGATGCAGCACGGCGCGTGGCTTAATCAGAACAGTGAGATGAGATGGATCAGATGATGGAATCTTCTCTGTGTGGCCTTGGTCTAACACTCTAACTAGTTTGGAATAATTCTAGTTAATTGGAGAATAATATAAGAAGGTGACGACAAGTGATAGCAGCTAGGAGTAGCTACTAGGCTGTACGTAGGCCGCGGCCGGTGACTCCATCATATATCTTCGTTCCGAGTTCCAACACTCGGCAGTCGGCACGCTACAATGCGCTGTGCATGCATGCCCGTACAAACGCAAGAACAAATAAATAAATATATATTGATTTTTTTTTTGGGTTAATGAAAGGGAAAAAAATCCGTCGATAATTGCTGGGGATTGATGACATGTGTCCATATACAATTGAGAGTGCATGACCGTACAATGCAGTAGCAAATAATCAGCATAAATAGATTTTATAGGAATAAATATTGATTTTTGGGGTAAGTAAAAATATTTGATTGATGAAAAGATGTCTGCAGGGGCCGGAAAGACTGGGTTTGGGCTGGTTCAAGCTCTTGAATCTGGCCCAGATCTGTAAGGCCTGGCACACATGGGCCCTACCATCCCGGGGACAGTAACCTGGGCCAGTCGGGCCTGTTTCCACCGCGAGGGCATCCCCGCTCGCTCCCTGGCCCTGCGACCCTGCCTCTCCCGCTAGGGTTTTTACCGCACGCCACTCGCGCGGTCGCGCCCGCTTCCGACCCGTCGCCGTCGCCGCAGGTCGGTGCTCATCGCCCTTCCGAACCCAACGCTTTCCCGGCGCTCTCGATTCCTCTCTAGTGGAGTTATTAGTCCTCTCGATCGATCAATTACCGGGGGCCGCCCTTTTGGTTTTTTGCAGAGCTAGCGTCGCCGGGCTCCGACCGAGGGGACAACGAGGGTTTTGGGACGGACGGCGAGAGGTTCAAAGTGCCGCCGCGGAGGAGGCAGCGGAGACAATGAGGCCGGTGTTCTGCGGCAACTTCGACCACGACACCCGCCAGTATGACCTCGAGCGCCTCTTCTCCAAGTACGGCCCCATCAGCCGGATCGACATGAAGATAGGTACTCGATCTCTCCTCTCTACTTGCCTGGCGCTTAAATTCAGTAGAGAGGGAATGCTGATAATAATCAATGCAAATGCCTAGTAAAAGATACTAATTCTGCGTGTCCTGAATCTAATCCTAAATGCAGTACCTGGAGTCTGGAGCGATAGTTTGTTTGTGTTTTTAGTGCGCCATGAATATTTGTATCCTACCAGCACCCCCAACTAGTCTTAACCAATCTCTCCGCACTTGCACGGCAATATAAGGGGAATGCAGCATGTTTGGTCATCAATGCAAATGCCTATTTAATGAAATGCTAATTCTGCTTGTCCTGAATCTAATCCTAAATGCTGAACCTGGAGTCAGGAGCACTAGTTTGTATTTGTGTTAATGAGTGTGCAGTGACCATTTGTATGCTAGTAGAATCCCCCAACCAGTCTTAACGTATCTCGTGCTAGATCTTGCTTGTCCTGAATCTAATCATAAATGCAAAACCTGGAGTCAGGAGCAATTAATTTGTATTGAGAAAATTTGTTCTATGCCATTCAAACTTGTACTTGTGTCTTATGTGCCATTGAAAAATATGAGTTTCCTTCTATGCCATTGATTTTAATTTTTCTCTCCCCTAGCTGCCAACAACAACAACAACAACAACAATAACATAGCCTTTTGTCCCAAGCAAGTTGGGGTAGGCTAGAGATGAAACCCAAAAGAGACGAGAAACAGGGAGACACAAAAAAGGACAAAAAGGGAGACAAAAGAGGTCACGGTTCCGGCACGTTGATTGCCAATCTCCAAGCGCTCCTATCCATAGCTAAATCCTTAGAGATATTCCACTCCTTAAGATCTCTCTTAACGGACTCGTCCCAAGTTAGTTTAGGTCGACCTCTACCGCTCTTTGAAACGACCTACCAGGCATGAACCCAAACTGATTTTGGGTCACATGTGTCACTCTCCTTAGGCGATGCTCGATAACCCTCTCCCAGAGCTTCATCGTATGGCTCATCAACTTAATCCCACGGTAGTTAGTACAACTTTGAACATCTCCCTTGTTCTTGAAGATAGGTACTAATATACTTCTCCATTCTTCAGGCATCTTGTTAGATCGAAAAATAAGGTTAAAAAGCTTAGTCAACCATACTATCGCTCTGGCGCCTAGGTATCTCCACACCTCAATGGGGATACCATCAGGGCCCATCGCTTTACCTCCCTTCATCCTCTTCAAAGCCTCTCCGGTCTCTGCCTCCTGAATTCTCCTCACAAAGCGTCTGTTGGTATCGTCAAATGAGTCGTCCAACTCAAGGGTAGGACCCTCATTCTCCCCATTAAACAGCTTGTCGAAGTACTCTCTCCATCTGTCCTTGATCTCCTCATCCTTCACCAGAAGTCGATCTGTCCCATCCTTGATGCATTTTATTTGGTTGATGTCCCTTGTCTTCCTCTCGCGGATTCTAGCCATCCTATAAATGTCCTTCTCCCCTTCCTTCGTGCCTAGTCGCTGATAAAGGCCATCATACGCCTGACCTTTTGCTACACTCACAGCTCGCTTTGCAGTCCTCTTCGCTATTTTATAGCCCTCGATGTTGGCTGCACTCTTGTCATGGTGGAGACGTTTGAAACACTCCTTCTTCTCCCTAATAGCCCTTTGCACCTCGTCATTCCACCACCATGTGTCTTTCGCTTCCCGTTTGCCTCCCCTACTCACGCCAAACACTTCCGAAGCCACCTTCCGGACACATGTTGCCATCTTTAGCCACATGTCGTCGGCATCTTCTCCTTCTTCCCAAGGCCCCTCGTCTAGCATCCTCTCCTTAAACGTTTGCGCTGCTTCCCCTCTAAGCTTCCACCACTTCGTTCTCGCAATCTTGGCCCGTTTGTCCCGGTGGACACGTACCCGAAAGCGAAAGTCCGCCACCACAAGCTTATGTTGAGGGACAACACACTCCCCAGGTAACACCTTACAATCAAAGCAAGCACATCTATCCTCCCTCCTTGTAAGGATAAAGTCGATCTGGCTCGAGTGTTATCCACTACGAAAGGTTACTAGATGAGATTCCCTCTTCCTAAAGAGGGTGTTCGCTATCAACAAGTCATAGGCCAGCGCGAAGTTCAAAACATCCTCCCCCTCTTGATTCCTACTACCATACCCGAACCCCCCGTGCACCCGCTCGAAACCTACATTAGTCGCACCAACATGGCCGTTGAGGTCTCCTCCTATAAAGAGTTTCTCGCTGATAGGCACGGTACTAACCATGCTATCAAGATCTTCCCAAAACTGCCTCTTGGTGCCCTCGCTAAGACCTACCTGAGGGGCATAGGCACTGATCACATTTAGAGCCGAATCTCCAACTACCAGCTTGACCAAGATAATCCGGTCGCCTTGCCTCCTAACATCAATGACTCTATCCTTAAGGCTCCTATCGATCAAGATGCCTACACCATTCCTACCCGAAGTTGTCCCCGTGTACCAAAGTTTGAAGCCAGTATCCTCCACCTCCTTCGCCTTCTGGCCCTTCCATTTAGTCTCCTGAACGCATAGAATATTTACACGTCTTCTAATTGCTGCATCGACTAGCTCTCTTAGCTTACCCGTTAGGGACCCTACGTTCCAGCTACCTAGACGAATCCTAGTTGGCTCGGCTAGCTTCCTTACCCTTCGCACCCGTCGAGGAAAGTGCGAAGACCCTTGCTCATTTTTCACTACACCCGGGTCGTCATCCCCTTAGTGGCGCGTCGTATCGTGACCCGGGTACGATGAAAAATGAGCAAGGGTCGGGTCGTCGCAACCTTAGTGGCGCGCTACATCTACGCCCGGGTGTAGTGAAAAATGAGCAAGGGTCTTCGCACTTTCCTCGACGGGTGCGAAGGGTAAGGAAGCTAGCCGAGCCAACTAGGATTCGTCTAGGTAGCTGGAACGTAGGGTCCCTAACGGGTAAGCTAAGAGAGCTAGTCGATGCAGCAATTAGAAGACGTGTAAATATTCTATGCGTTCAGGAGACTAAATGGAAGGGCCAGAAGGCGAAGGAGGTGGAGGATACTGGCTTCAAACTTTGGTACACGGGGACAACTTCGGGTAGGAATGGTGTAGGCATCTTGATCGATAGGAGCCTTAAGGATAGAGTCATTGATGTAGGAGGCAAGGCGACCGGATTATCTTGGTCAAGCTGGTAGTTGGAGATTCGGCTCTAAATGTGATCAGTGCCTATGCCCCTCAGGTAGGTCTTAGCGAGGGCACCAAGAGGCAGTTTTGGGAAGATCTATAGCATGGTTAGTACCGTGCCTATCAGCGAGAAACTCTTTATAGGAGGAGACCTCAACGGCCATGTTGGTGCGACTAATGTAGGTTTCGAGCGGGTGCACGGGGGTTCGGGTATGGTAGTAGGAATCAAGAGGGGGAGGATGTTTGAACTTCGCGCTGGGCCTATGACTTGTTGATAGCGAACACCCTCTTTAGGAAGAGGAATCTCATCTAGTAACCTTTCGTAGTGGATAACACTCGAGCCAGATCGACTTTATCCTTACAAGGAGGGAGGATAGATGTGCTTGCTTTGATTGTAAGGTGTTACCTGGGGAGTGTGTTGTCCCTCAACATAAGTCTTGTGGTGGCGGACTTTCGCTTTCGGTACGTGTCCACCGGGACAAACGGGCCAAGATTGCGAGAACGAAGTGGTGGAAGCTTAGAGGGGAAGCAGCGCAAACGTTTAAGGAGAGGATGCTAGACGAGGGGCCTTGGGAAGAAGGAGAAGATGCCGACGACATGTGGCTAAAGATGGCAACATGTGTCCGGAAGGTGGCTTCGGAAGTGTTTGGCGTGAGTAGGGGAGGCAAACGGAAGCGAAAGACACATGGTGGTGGAATGACGAGGTGCAAAGGGCTATTAGGGAGAAGAAGGAGTGTTTCAAACGTCTCCACCATGACAAGAGTGCAGCCAACATCGAGGGCTATAAAATAGCGAAGAGGACTGCAAAGCGAGCTGTGAGTGTAGCAAAAGGTCAGGCGTATGATGGCCTTTATCAGCGACTAGGCACGAAGGAAGGGAGAAGGACATTTATAGGATGGCTAGAATCCGCGAGAGGAAGACAAGGGACATCAACCAAATAAAATGCATCAAGGATGGGACAGATCGACTTCTGGTGAAGGATGAGGAGATCAAGGACAGATGGAGAGAGTACTTCGACAAGCTGTTTAATGGGGAGAATGAGGGTCCTACCCTTGAGTTGGACGACTCATTTGACGATACCAACAGACGCTTTGTGAGGAGAATTCAGGAGGCAGAGACCGGAGAGGCTTTGAAGAGGATGAAGGGAGGTAAAGCGATGGGCCCTGATGGTATCCCCATTGAGGTGTGGAGATACCTAGGCGCCAGAGCGATAGTATGGTTGACTAAGCTTTTTAACCTTATTTTTCGATCTAACAAGATGCCTGAAGAATGGAGAAGTATATTAGTACCTATCTTCAAGAACAAGGGAGATGTTCAAAGTTGTACTAACTACCGTGGGATTAAGTTGATGAGCCATACGATGAAGCTCTGGGAGAGGGTTATCGAGCATCGCCTAAGGAGAGTGACACATGTGACCCAAAATCAGTTTGGGTTCATGCCTGGTAGGTCGTTTCAAAGAGCGGTAGAGGTCGACCTAAACTAACTTGGGACGAGTCCGTTAAGAGAGATCTTAAGGAGTGGAATATCTCTAAGGATTTAGCTATGGATAGGAGCGCTTGGAGATTGGCAATCAACGTGCCGGAACCGTGACCTCTTTTGTCTCCCTTTTTGTCCTTTTTGTGTCTCCCTGTTCTCGTCTCTTTGGGTTTCATCTCTAGCCTACCCCAACTTGCTTGGACAAAAGGCTATGTTATTGTTGTTGTTGTTGTTGTTGTTGGCAGCTAGGGGAGAGAAAAATTAAAATCAATGGCATAGAAGGAAACTCATATTTTTCAATGGCACATAAGACACAAGTACAAGTTGAATGGCATAGAACAAATTTTCTCAATACAAATTAATTGCTCCTGACTCCAGGTTTTGCATTTATGATTAGATTCAGGACAAGCAAGATCTAGCACGAGATACGTTAAGACTGGTTGGGGGATTCTACTAGCATACAAATGGTCACTGCACACTCATTAACACAAATACAAACAGTGCTCCTGACTCCAGGTTCAGCATTTAGGATTAGATTCAGGACAAGCAGAATTAGCATTTCATTAAATAGGCATTTGCATTGATGACCAAACATGCTGCATTCCCCTTATATTGCCGTGCAAGTGCGGAGAGATTGGTTAAGACTAGTTGGGGGTGCTGGTAGGATACAAATATTCATGGCGCACTAAAAACACAAACAAACTATCGCTCCAGACTCCAGGTACTGCATTTAGGATTAGATTCAGGACACGCAGAATTAGTATCTTTTACTAGGCATTTGCATTGATTATTATCAGCATTCCCTCTCTACTGAATTTAAGCGCCAGGCAAGTAGAGAGAGAGATCGAGTACCTATCTTCATGTCGATCCGGCTGATGGGGCCGTACTTGGAGAAGAGGCGCTCGAGGTCATACTGGCGGGTGTCGTGGTCGAAGTTGCCGCAGAACACCGGCCTCATTGTCTCCGCTGCCTCCTCCGCGGCGGCACTTTGAACCTCTCGCCGTCCGTCCCAAAACCCTCGTTGTCCCCTCGGTCGGAGCCCGGCGACGCTAGCTCTGCAAAAAACCAAAAGGGCGGCCCCCGGTAATTGATCGATCGAGAGGACTAATAACTCCACTAGAGAGGAATCGAGAGCGCCGGGAAAGCGTTGGGTTCGGAAGGGCGATGAGCACCGACCTGCGGCGACGGCGACGGGTCGGAAGCGGGCGCGACCGCGCGAGTGGCGTGCGGTAAAAACCCTAGCGGGAGAGGCAGGGTCGCAGGGCCAGGGAGCGAGCGGGGATGCCCTCGCGGTGGAAACAGGCCCGACTGGCCCAGGTTACTGTCCCCGGGATGGTAGGGCCCAGTGTGCCAGGCCTTACAGATCTGGGCCAGATTCAAGAGCTTGAACCAGCCCAAACCCAGTCTTTCCGGCCCCTGCAGACATCTTTTCATCAATCAAATATTTTTACTTACCCCAAAAATCAATATTTATTCCTATAAAATCTATTATGCTGATTATTTGCTACTGCATTGTACGGTCATGCACTCTCAATTGTATATGGACACATGTCATCAATCCCCAGCAATTATCGACGGATTTTTTTCCCTTTCATTAACCCAAAAAAAAAATCAATATATATTTATTTATTTGTTCTTGCGTTTGTACGGGCATGCATGCACAGCGCATTGTAGCGTGCCGACTGCCGAGTGTTGGAACTCGGAACGAAGATATATGATGGAGTCACCGGCCGCGGCCTACGTACAGCCTAGTAGCTACTCCTAGCTGCTATCACTTGTCGTCACCTTCTTATATTATTCTCCAATTAACTAGAATTATTCCAAACTAGTTAGAGTGTTAGACCAAGGCCACACAGAGAAGATTCCATCATCTGATCCATCTCATCTCACTGTTCTGATTAAGCCACGCGCCGTGCTGCATCAGTGTGCATGATCATCTGCGCATGCATGATTGATCGTCGTCGTCTGGTGAGGAGTGGTATCTAGTACGTGGTGGCCGGACACACACACATGTGCCCGGACTTTGGGCCACACACGGCCGGGCTAAACAATTCGTGACACCTGAAAAAGGTTGCACGCATGGACGTCGCTCCAATTTCGTCGTCCAAATTTTCAAAAAAAAAAAATCGTCGTCCACTGCGTAGTAGCTGGCTGCTGGGTACTGCAGTACTGTATATATATCGCCTGTTTATTAGGTACGGTAGGAGTAGTAATAGTATAAGAATAAATATGATCCATGCATGCATATGCATGATAGTATATATCGAGGTGTCTCAGCAGGTAACGAGAGCTGAGTAGTAGGATCAGCAGTTGATGAGGCTGGTGTAAAGGAAGAAAGGAAAGATTATAGCATTTGCTTTGTGCTAGCTTGTAAACACCTGTCAGTCTGTCCTAACATAACAAGGATCCACCGTACGTCGTCTCTACGCGTGCGTGTGGTGTACCAATAATCCAACGTAACACCACCGGCACCTTGCCGTACGTACTTGCATCTGATGAAAGAAAAAATAGAAAGTTGCTATACTTCACATTCTTGAATTTCCAGACAGCAATCTTATGAAACCAATCTTATGATTTGCTATTCTAATTATATATATATATATATATATATATATATATATATATATATATATATATATATATATATATATATAAAATTAGAATAGCAAATCATAAGATAATTAATGTATACTTTTTATATAACCAAATAATGATAAAACTACGTGTTGTCTTAACAACGGAAAAAATGTACACGAGAAATGAAAGAGAAATGATTTGCTAGGGCAGGCATGCTTGTCACACGTACAGGCGCCACACACACACAACATCAAGATGGATCTTGTGAATCCTAGCTTGCTCATCTATGTCTCCCTGAGCTGAAAACCCGGGGTCCGGGGTCCGGGCAGTTCAGAAAACACGCAGCTGATCTGATGGCGTGCATGCACCTAGGAGGCGCGTGCGCTAACCCTATCGTCATGTTCATGTAGCTATAGCTGCGCTACCATGCAGCGTGTAATTGCATGATGGGATTGATGGCCCCAGAAGAGGTCGATGAGAGAACGAATTACGGAATTAATTAGCACATGCGAGCAGTGAACAGTCGCAAACAACAGTAGTGCATGCTGCTGGGCCTTGATCGATGTGCTAGCTACTGTAGTTAGAACGTGTTTGATCATCGGTCTGCTCCGCTCATCCTATACGATGCAAAGCGAGCAGCGTGTGTTTGTAGTTAGCTGCCCCTTCATTCTAAATTATAAGGTATTTCAAAAATCTTGGAGAGTCAAAGCATCTTAAGTTTAACTAAAATTATCTAGAAAATTATAAAAATTTATAACATCAAATAGGTATACTATGAAAATATAATTAATGAAGAATGCAATGATACTTAATTGGTGTCATAAGTATTATTATTTTATCATATAAATTTGGTTAAACTTTAGATCTTTTGACTCTCCAAGATTCTTAGAATGACTTATAATTTGAGATGGAGGGAGTACATGAGGTAGACTAGCAGTAGCAGGATACTACACTCAGACTATGCCGTCCTATACGTACGATGCACACACACGTCCGACAAGCATGCCTGCCCTAGCAAATCATATCTCTTAATGTATACTTTTTAGTTGTTAAGACAACACGTAAT
>JAHUYU010003357.1:0-15385 GCA_030439765.1 Tripidium arundinaceum | reverse complement strand
AGTATGTTTAGACGGGATAAAAATCCAGCACTGTACTACGCGCATGAGCCTTTGTGTAGCTCAGCTCCACGGCAGAACTAAAGGCCCTGTTTGGCGGGATGGTTTTCACGGTTGATTGTGGCTATTTCAATAATATTTTTTAAGAAAGAAAAAAGCTGCAGCACGGCTGATAAGCCGTAGAAAAATACTGAAGATCAGGGTGAAAGTAAAAGTTGCTCGTTGTCAAAAAAAAAAAAGTAAAAGTTGCTCCAGTTCTGTTCAAAAGAGAAAATGCTGCCCATCACCGTCACAAACTAATCATGTTTGGGTACCAGTAACTACCAATGTGAGAAACTCTCTTCTTTTTCTGGCAGCTTGTTTCTTTCCTGACAGGCGGGTTCATTGCCGCAGTTCTGCCTTGCCAAATAATTTTAGCCTTATATATGGTGTCATAGACTTTCCAGTCATATCAATATCAAAACCTATCATACTTAAGGTATATTTGGCACAGCTCTACTCCAAAATCTATAATGTATTATAGTTTATAGATTAATAAAAGTGGTTTAGATATTTTTTATGTAAACTAAAATATAAATAAAATAAGTCATGTAAATGTACTTAACATTTCTGCAGCATTAAATCTAGAATTTTCTAGAGGCACAGGTGACCAGCTTTTACTCTGCCAAATATGATCTTAGGGCTTCTTTCACATAGCTCTAGCTCTAGTTTCATGCGGCTCTTGTCTACAGCCTATTTGGCAGAGCTACCAGAACAGCTTCTAGGTTGAGTAGCTCTGTCAAACAGTTTTTTTTATTGAGAAGTGTCTAATATTGTTTCTGTGAAGTGATTCTCTGAGATTAACAAGGGTGTTGGAAGCTGGAGAAAAAATAGTTTTTCCTAATTCACTCTTCGCACACTGATTGTATGTATAGTTCAGGGTCTGTTTGGGACTCCGCTCCACGTTATCTAAATCTGCTCCATGTTTTTCAGCCAAACAGTTGCAACTCCACAAACTCTGCTCTAGGAAAAAAAGATAGAGTTGTGATAGCACCTAAAAGGGTGCTCCAGAAACTCCAGGTTTTTGTGGAGATGCTCCACGATATGGTTTGCAGAGCAAAGTTTGCGGAGCAATTCGAAACAGACCCTTGGGCCTCGTTTGGTAGAGCTCCCATCGGCTCCAGCTTATCTGATACATGCACTATTCATAGGAGCTCTTTTTCTCTCTCCTCTCACAGAGCCGGTGGAGCCAGTTTTTTTGGCTTCACTAGCTCTGTGAGGAGGAGAGAGGAGAGAGAAAAAGAGCTCCTGTGAACAGTACGTGAACAATGCATACGTCAGAGAAGCTGGGGCCGGTGGGAGCTCTACCAAACAGGGCTTATTGTAGAGAATCATATAGAAACATTTTCAGTCCGAGAATCACTTCTCTGAATCAGCTTCGACTAAGAATCTGGAGCAGAAGGAGGGCCCGTAAAGCTTGCGAAACGGCCATAAAAAAGGGGCTCTTGCATTCATACCCCTGTTTTGTATCGAAATTGTGATTTTGCCCCTATTATTGTAACTTTGTGATTTTACCCCTACGTTTTAAAATGAAGCATCACTTTACTCCTTGGCCATCACTCATGTAGTTAAGCATCAAACGAGTGACCTATGCTCTGATACCACTTGTAGGATCGCTGGTAAGCCTAGAGGGGTGAATAGGCCTGTAAAAACTCAACCAGAGCACGCTTATGTGCCAAAAGCCTCAACTTCCTATAAATCGAGCTCATCCTAGCTGGGTGAGGGTTAAGAGCGTGCTCACCAGCTCCATGCCTAGGGAGGTGGCTCGCCGTCGACCTGCCATGCCTCTGCTCTTCCTGCACTCTCGCCACGCCTGCGCCCGCCTCGCACAGCTCCGCCAGCGTAGAGCAGCACACACGCAGCCCGTTCCACGCCTGCAAACTGAGAAAGAAAGCTCCGCCAGCGTAGAGTAGCACACGCGCGGCCTAGTGCTCAGCTGAAGCTCTCTCTCTCTCTCACTCCATTGGAGCACCTCAACCTTCTCCCATCGATTCCCTTCTGATTCCTTTAGAGATTGAGCCTCCAAACTGAAAAAGAAAGCTCTCCAACCTGTTCTTCATCGCCTAAAGCACTTGGTTTACGTTGAAGCGGCGGATTGTGTTTGTTACTCTTGGAGCTTGCTCCTATCCAGCTAGCGCATCGCCCGTGGAGCTTGCCAACTTGTGTGGCAGTCTCGGGAGGTTTTTAATCACCCCTTTTCATCTAGTGGAAACCACTCATCTCAAGGGTTAACTCTCTTGACTTGAGAACGAGGTAGGGTTGCAAAGCCCAAGCCTTTGTGGCATCCTCAACAACATGGAGGTAGGCAAGCTTTGGTGGCGAGCGGAACCACAGGATAAATCTTGTGTCACTTGTGCTTGTGCTTTCTATTGTGCATATTTGGTTTGTGTGGTGATTTCTAGGGTTTGGTCCTGATCTACTTGCTCGTGCACTTCCAACAATAATCAGTGGTGAAATAGGCTCTATACTACCTCAGGAACATCAATAATTTGCTCGATCTATTTTCCTTTGGGTAGATTTTGAATTTTGGTCTCAGGTGCAGGGAGAGCAGCACTGCCGCTCTACGGGCAGCAGTGCCACTCCCAGAGCAGCATTGCCACGCGAAGATTTAACATTTGTTCGAGTTGAGTTTTTACAGGCCTATTCACCCCCTCTAGGCTTACCAGCGATCCTACAAGTGGTATCAGAGCATAGGTCACTCGTTTGATGCTTAACTACATGAGTGATGGCCAAGGAGTAAAGTGATGCTTCATTTTAAAACGTAGGGGTAAAATCACAAAGTTACAATAATAGGGGCAAAATCACAATTTCGATACAAAACAGGGGTATGAATGCAAGAGCCCCTTTTTTATGGCCGTTTCGCAAGCTTTACGGGCCCTCCTTCTGCTCCAGATTCTTAGTCGAAGCTGATTCAGAGAAGTGATTCTCGGACTGAAAATGTTTCTATATGATTCTCTACAATAAGGCCCTGTTTGGTAGAGCTCCCACCGGCCCCAGCTTCTCTGACGTATGCATTGTCACGTACTGTTCACAGGAGCTCTTTTTCCTCTCCTTCTCCTCCTCACAGAGCTAGTGAAGCCAAAAAAACTGGCTCCACCGGCTCTGTGAGAGGAGAGAGAAAAAGAGCTCCTATGAATAGTGCATGTATCAGATAAGCTGGAGCCGATGGGAGCTCTACCAACGAGGCCCAAGGGTCTGTTTCGAATTGCTCCGCAAACTTTGCTCTGCAAACCATATCGTGGAGCATCTCCACAAAAACCTGGAGTTTCTGGAGCACACCTTTTAGGTGCTATCACAACTCTATCTTTTTTTCCTAGAGCAGAGTTTGTGGAGTTGCAACTGTTTGGCTGAAAAACATGGAGCAGATTTAGATAACGTGGAGCGGAGTCCCAAACAGACCCTGAACTATACATACAATCAGTGTGCGAAGAGTGAATTAGGAAAACTATTTTTTCTCCAGCTTCCAACACCCTTGTTAATCTCAGAGAATCACTTCACAGAAACAATATATAGACACTTCTCAATAAAAAAAACTGTTTGACAGAGCTACTCAACCTAGAAGCTGTTCTGGTAGCTCTGCCAAATAGGCTGTAGACAAGAGCCGCATGAAACTAGAGCTAGAGCTATGTGAAAGAAGCCCTAAGATCATATTTGGCAGAGTAAAAGCTGGTCACCTGTGCCTCTAGAAAATTCTAGATTTAATGCTGCAGAAATGTTAAGTACATTTACATGACTTATTTTATTTATATTTTAGTTTACATAAAAAATATCTAAACCACTTTTATTAATCTATAAACTATAAATACATTATAGATTTTGGAGTTAGAGCTGTGCCAAATATACCTTAAGTATGATAGGTTTTGATATTGATATGACTGGAAAGTCTATGACACCATATATAAGGCTAAAATTATTTGGCAAGGCAGAACTGCGGCAATGAACCCGCCTGTCAGGAAAGAAACAAGCTGCCAGAAAAAGAAGAGAGTTTCTCACATTGGTAGTTACTGGTACCCAAACATGATTAGTTTGTGACGGTGATGGCAGCATTTTCTCTTTTGAACAGAACTGGAGCAACTTTTACTTTTTTTTTTTGACAACGAGCAACTTTTACTTTCACCCTGATCTTCAGTATTTTTCTACGGCTTATCAGCCGTGCTGCAGCTTTTTTCTTTCTTAAAAAATATTATTGAAATAGCCACAATCAACCGTGAAAACCATCCCGCCAAACAGGGCCTTTAGTTCTGCGTGGAGCTGAGCTACACAAAGGCTCATGCGCGTAGTACAGTGCTGGATTTTTATCCCGTCTAAACATACTCACATCACATACCACTGTTATATGCCCCCCTTGTAAATTTCTAATGAAATCCATGTATACTGTACATTATACAAGTAGTATTGTACTATACGTATTTTGAAACAATGAGTACGTGGGTTAGGAGTAAAAGCTCATGAAGTCGAGATCTCCGTGCTGCTGTACGTGTACATTCAGACAAGTGTGTGTGTGTGGGGGGGGGGGGTCGCCTTCGCCTGGGTGCGTGCGTGCGTGCGTACGTTCAGGCCGAATTAAATTTAAATTAGTGGCCGGCCAGCAGACTGTACTGCAGTGATAATATTCCACTAGCACCTGTGGCATTTCGCCATTCGGATCGGTCATTGGCCTACACGCACGAATGCAAGTGTAGGCTCTCGATCCGCGGATCTCGATGGATGGAGGTGGAGTGGGCAACGTGATTGATGCCTTGATGGCTGGCCGACGGGTCAGGAAGACGGAGGTGGATCGTGGATGCGAAGGAAACGGATCCATCACGTCTAGCGTCTAGTCATCGAGATACGCGAAAAGAAAAAGCAAAGGAAAGACAGGGGCAGAGCGAGAGAGCGGAGCAGAGCAGAGCGCAAGCCATGTAGGGATGCATGCATGCAGGATTCGCTTCGCGGCCAGCACTGCACTGCACCGTCCCGGCGAGCCCGGTGAAAGGAAAGGAAGGAGGAAGGAGCATCGGATTGGGTCATCGAAAGGAGCTAGTGGCGGAATGGCAGTAGCCTTCGCTGGCGTATTCTTGTGCCGGCCGGTGGAGGCACCACGCCAGGCGTGACTCCGTGGCAGTTCAGGAACAGCTCTGCTCCGCACAACGTGCGCTGATGGCTCGTGGCAGTGGCACTGCATCCTGTATCAGACGCCCTTTCAACTGCAATAAGACCTCGTTCGCTTGTCTTATTTTCGACTTGTTTCGGTTTATTTTGGCTTATTTTCTCTCGCAGAATACTATTGAATCAGCCGAAATCAGCCGGCTTGTGTACCAGCCGAACAGGGCCAAACTCCTCATCCGTCACCCTCCCTTGCCTCCTGGCCCTGTTCGGCTGGTCGAAAAGCCAGCTGATTCAATAGTGTTCTGTGAGAGAGAATAAGCCGAAATTAGCCAAAACAAGCCAAATACCGTCTTTGGCTGAACCTGTTTCACCATAGGAATGGAATTTCTCGACCAGACCTGAATGGATGACCTCGCAAGCTAACCACAGCCCCAAAACTTGATTCGGATGCGTTCCCACTTTGTACCCCGAGGCCCCAAGGTGGCTGGTGAAGGAAGGCAGCATTGTCTATATATTTTGTACCCTGATGCTCCAAGGTGGCTGGTGAAGGAAGGCAGCGTTGTATATATATTCATATTCGCTTCGCAGCAGTTGAGACCCAGACGAGAGTGCCGGTCAGATCCATGGCATCCGGCCAGCTCGTTCGCATTTCCAAATTGTAGTCTGGCACTGGCTGAGAGGCTAGCAGCGGGCTACATGAGCCAGCAGGGCAGGGCAGGGCAGGTGGTGGTGGTACCGCTGCTGCCGCATCCATCGCTGCACCTGCATGTGTTTGTGACCCGACCCCCCAGCCTCTGCCTCGGCCATTGCTCCGCTTCCTCGCTTTGCCTGAAACTGGCCCTTTTCTCTCATTAGTCATTACTTCCTGCAGATGGTTCCTTTTGTGGCTGCACAAGCATAATTACACTTGATTTGTCGGCGTCACCAATTTAGAGAGACTGGAGCTGGGGCTGGGTGTCTCACCAATAAGAATACGTACTACCAAGTGGGGTCTTATCAAAGCACACAAGGCCAGACGCCAGTGCTGCGTGCATCTCAAAGCACACAAGGCCATATGGTAGCAGCAGTTCAGGGCCCAGTGGACCGACTGTCTACGCGGGAGCGGGACGCAGCAGCATTCGGAGCACTCGTGAAGAGAGATCGCATCTGATCTGATCTGATCATACTCCGGTATATATGACCGGCAACAACACCGACCGTTGTTTTCTTTTCCCGAATCCTCGAGGCACCGCCACCACGCAGCACCACTAGCCTCTGTCCCTCCTCGATCACCTGCTCGCCTCGGCTTGCTTTCCATCGTCTGTGATCTCCTCGCTCGCTGTCGCTGCGACGATGGAACCAGTACAAGATGCAGCGAATAGCAAATTACTGACGGACAGAGCAGCAGAGAAGAAAGGGCAAGAAGGAACAAGGTACTATTAGGATGCAGACTTGCAGATGCAGCAGCCCAGGCCCAGCCCAGCCCAGCCCAGCCCCGCACTGCACGCTCCACTTCTGCCCTCTGAGCATCTGAAAGCTCTAAATGGTGTCGCCATTGCGGAGCCCAACGCCGTGACAGCGATGAGTGACCCACGCCCCAGACCCGCCGTCATTATTCGTCCGTCCGCCGGCCCACCTCCTCCTCCGCAGCGTCATGCTGCCGGTGCCGTCGCAGTCGCGTTTGCCTTTTTCCAGAGGACGCCCGCGCCTCCAAGCACAAGCATCGTTTCGCGCCTTCCCTTCCCTTGCTTCCTTTCCTTCCATCCACCATAAATAAAGCCTTTGCCATAATAATCTTTCGTAAACAAAAGATGGACGACGAGCGCAGCGCAGGCCAGATGACTAGCCTGGCCAGCAACAAATGCAAGCAAGCAGGCAAACAGTCAGTAGAACGACAACCTTGCATGCAGTTGGCACGATTTTGTACTAGGGGGAAAACAGGCAAGTCGTCTTCTACAACATGAACACCCACAAGTCACAACAATGCAAAGAAACATTACATTAATCAGTGCTAGCTCATCTTTCTACGTACGGAGTACCCTTTAGCAGGAGCACAGAGCACGGCAGGTCACGGCCGATGCAACTGCCACCAATTGATAGTGGTATAACGCGGTCTCACTGTCCATCAGAAATGGGTTGGATGTCACCAGCGACCTGTGCAACTCATGAACCAACCACACCTTGTTGAACAACAAATAAATGTTCCTTTCTTTTGATAACTTGATTGAGGAGGAGCAGCTTACTGCTGCAAAGCCTACATGGTAGGAGGAGTCGTACACTCGTAGTAGTTCCATTCCTTCAGCATGACACAGAGACACAACCGGTTCAGCTCAACTGCATGCTCCAATCTTCTAGATCAGACTTCACAATCACAGGGGTGACTTCACCTGCCTGCAAAAAAAGGAAAAAATAAAAAGGATCTCGGAGAGGAGGGAGGTGCAGGGTGTATAGGTTTTCTTTAGCAAATAAATGAATTTTTTTTCAGAAAAATTGAGGCATAATTTATTGTTACCTCATATCCTAGTTTGACGGTTACTGATAACAAATTGTACTAGGTATAGAGCTGGCCTTGTCGATAGAATTAAGAAAACCATTAGGTACAAACCACTGAATGAATACCATGATGACAGAAGGTTGGGAAGGTATATGTTCCGACGAGTATATGGCATCTATATGGCCGTGGATGTGTGCCTGAAGATCACCACCAACAACAAGCAAATGACGGGTTTAAAGCACCATCGGAATAGGGCAACAATGGGTGTTGGAGAATCAAAGTGAGACATGACAGACACATGCATATGCATGCAAGAGAGAACTTAAAGCAACCAGCAGTGCTCAGCATTCAGCAAAGCCGGGATCAGCCTAGCTTTATTTATTTATTAAAACAATCCTGTTCACCGTGCCATTGCTATTCGAGAGGCTTTAACCTTTCGTGGTGAAAATGAAAGTGAACTGGCACCAAAATCAACAAAGCTAGGTGGCCTACTGGCCTAGCTAGCTATCAAAACTTTGACGAGGTTAAAGACGTGTGACGTGTCAAACACCGAGCACTTTGAATTTTCACCTGCAGTGGAACGCCTCGCCGAGCCTTCTCCGTAGAAACCGGATGTTCTGGTATTCTCGGGTTCCGTCTGAGAGTGGTAACATCGGGCGTGATTGGTTGCCCGCATTTCCCCTGGCCAGGCTCACGGGATGCGACTTGTGCTTGTTTGGTTTGCTGCACCAACGTTTGAGCCTGGCTCGTCAGGTGCAAAAACACTGTTCTGGCTTGGCTCTGGGGATACGAGAAAAGTGGCCGTTTCTGCCGGGCCAGGCTCGTGAGATGCGAGTAATTAGCCAGCTAATGATGTTATTAATGTGTTATTAGCTCATATTAAATGGGATTAACATATTTTGATTAATATTAAGGAGTAATAAGATAAATTAAGAGCTATAAGATAATAGTTGCACATAATAAATATCATTATGATGATTTTTTATATATATTTATCTCATGCAACCTATCCTTGTGCGAGCAACCAAACAACTTATCGGGACAGCCTGGCTCCGTGCACACAGGCAACCAAACGTGACGCTCTTGCGTGCATTGAGCCTGGCTACTGGGAGCCTGGCCCCTACATGCGAGCCAGGCTGAGTTGGTCCACAAACCAATCAGGCCCATCATGCTTCCGTGGTGATAAACTGAGGCAGCGGTGGATGGCATCATGCATGTTTCTAAACAAACTATCAAAGATCGTCAGAACTCTCATATGAGAAGGACCCGATCAGAACATGTACGTCGACATGTTGCTCTTGGTTAGATTGCAAATCTAGGGCATCACCTTTGAAAGATGAGATCAGAGAGATCAACAGCATGTCAAGGTTTGGATGATTTTAGGGCAAATGGAGGTAAAAAGTAAAGACATAATAGATTGGATTTGATTAGGTGTGTTTCAATCGACCTCGGGGTGGTCTACCCTAAATCTTTCGGTTTTATTATCTAATAAAAACCGAACCATTCAGATTGGAAAACTCCTCAATTTCATGGAGTGAGCACTTCTAGTGATCATAACTTACTCATTGGGGCTTCAAATAAGGTGATCCACGTAAGCACGTCGTCATTTATTATGTTCAACTAGTAACCGATGTATCACATACAGGGGATCAGGGGTAGTGCACAGGACACGAATTTATACTGGTTCATATACGGGGTACCCTACGTCAAGTGGCTTTGTGCGTCATGCGTTGGGGGTCGATTGTGAGCAGGGGATCATAACTACGTATTTATGGGTTGGGGATCTATTCGTGATTAGCAATCGAGGGTTCCCTACCCCTCCTTATATAGTTCGGTGGTAGGGTTACATAGAGTCCCAATAGGTTTACAAGTAGATTTCCTAGTCGATTATAACAAATTGAGTTGGTTTCCATGTATATATTGTCTATGCATTGTCCGTCGAGTAAATTGGGTATCTCTGTCTGGTTGGGCCTCTCGAGTAGTCGGATTGGGCTAGCATCTCCTGGTTAGGCGATTTTCTCTTGAGGTGAGGGTACCCAGGTACCATGTAGTCAACAATAGCACCCGAGCCTTTTGTGCGACTCATAGAATCGGACAAGGGTTAGTCATAATTAAAGTCTGAATGCGAGTACTTTGCACGGTTGAGTGCTTTTTCTATAGTCGTATATCGAGTTCACGAGAGGCGCGAGTAGACGTGGTGGGTCTAGTCCCGGAGCCTTCAAGTGATTCGAAGAATCAGTCGGAGGGTAAATTTGAAGTTGTTGTCTTCTTTTGGTCGTGAGCACACGACGAGCGCACCCAGTTGACGTGATGTGACAACTCAGGTGAAGGCTAACGACGACGTGCCCGAGTGGTCGTGGCTAGCGACGTTGCCGTCGTCTTTGGTGGTGTGGCTGACTCGGGTGAGCCCAGCACTGGTGTGCTCGAGTGGTCAGAACCAGCAATATTGCTAGAGGCGGCGTGATCGACTCGAGTGAGCCCTGAGGTGGTGTGACCGATTTAGGGGAACCCGATGACAACGTGCCCAAGTAGTCATTGGTTGGAGACATTCCCGGAGGTGGCATGACCGACTTGAGGGAGCCCTACGTGGCGTGCCTGAGTAGTCGTGATGGGAGACATTGTCGAATGTGGTGTAACCGACTTTGGGGAACCCAAACTAATGTCAAGTTTGACACAGTTCTAGCTCTGAGATTCACCGAATGTTAAAATAAAGAACCATAGGGCATCTTTAGGTCACTCGGATTAACAAGTTACCTAAAAAATAGCCTTAGTCGATCCAAACATGCAGAATAATAGGTGGACTATTTTTTTGTCCATACCCCAACTAAAAACTTGTCCACTAGTTGGTGAAAGAAGAGCTATGAGACTAATAGGTATCCATAGAGATTTTAGTGGAGGATCAAAAGACTACCCAACTAAATATTAGTTGGCTAAGCTTTAGATGACTAATGTTTAGTTTGAACTAACAACTAATCTTAGACAATACAAACATGTTCTTAAGACTAATTTTATCTAGGATAGAAAGAAAACAGCTTAACCAAACAATTTAAGGTCTCTTTTGGCATGACTCTAGCTCCAAAATATATTTATATCCATATACTAAAATCAAGAAGCTTGAGTTTTTTGTATTTAGATTAGAAAGAAGACAACTTAACCAAACAACTTATCGTATCTATAGCTTTAGATCTTTAAATTTCTAGAGCTAGAAAACCTCAGCTTCATCAAAAGTATGAATATGCAAGACTCTGCCAAACTAGATCTACAAAGTTTTTTTAGATAATAGAAATTGTTCTGACTTTAACCTCATCAAAGATAAAGTATCAGTCCAAATTATTACAAAGAGATAACCGTAGCTACAAAACTCACTCACAACAGCTCTAGAAACATTATGAAAAAGAGTTCGACATTATTGACCAATACTAAAAAAATGGCCATCTATGGGAGGCAAAAACTTGCATAGCCATTGCCTCCAAGTTTTGACAAGACAAAATCTACAGATCTTGCAGATCCTCAAGTCGCTGCAATGGTGCCTAGAGCTGGAACCAATATGTCCCTCTGGAAATAAAACTTTTTTCATTTGAAATCTCTAGGTTATGACGTGCCGCCCTTTTCAATGAATCTTGGTCAACTTTTGCTGCACTCCTCTTGCTAAAACGCAAAGGGGTGATGGGTGTAGAAACATTGATCAAGTAATGATTTTTTCTCTTGCAAATTAGACATCGATTTCATCAATATCAGTATCCCCATTTTCATCCCACAAAAGGTGTAGCCTGCCCATGTCCTCATCCTAGTTTAGCACTGCAATACCACTTGGCCCAGGTAGCTGCAAGACTGCAAGAGAGCGAGTGTGCTTGGAGTTTTGATAGGACTCACCGGTCACCTGTGACCCCAATACACCAGTGTTTCCTGCTGCTTTCCTCTCATCACATTTGTTGTACTTAGAAGGATCTGTAGCACTAGGTGATCTGGATTGGTCTTTTCATTGCTCTCCTCATCTTCTTTCTCTTTTCCTTCATCTTCTTTTGGGTTATCGTCCATATTAATAGGCATTGCATGATCAACAACCCCACCCTTCCCCACTTGAAATTTTAGTTTATAAACGTAGTTTTCAGTTACTACATCCACATACTTGGGGATCAATTTTGGGTCCAACACTACTACTTTCATTCTAGAAATACCATGTTTCTTAATAAACTTCATGTCTACCTGCCGGTTGCTCCAAAAATACCATGTTTCTTAATAAACTTCATGCCTTCAATGTTAAAAATAGTAATGGAGTCAGGAATACAAAGCTATAAGAAAATCTACAGATCTTTTAAGCTTGAACTTTGATAAACTCCGACTTACTTTCCACGCTCTGGTGTCGACTTCGTGTGTGAATCGGCCGACTTTTTTATTTTTTAGCCTTTTTTTCGAAAGAATATCTCAAATATGCCCCTGACGGAAAGATTTCAAAAAATGGACCATGTTCTTGGCGCCATAGTCCTCGGCGCCAAGATATATCGGCATGGCGCCAGGGTCATTGGCGCCAAACACGGGCGTCGTGGCGCTGACGTGGCAGGGATCTTGACGCCAATGAGGCTGGCGCCAAGTCTTGGCGTGTCCATCTTATGATAAAATCATATACTTACAGGCATCCTAGTCACAGAAAAATGTAGACTTAGCCAAAATTTTAGGGACTTACATGTCCATATCATGGTAAATTTTAGGGATATATGGCGCTAAGTCTTGGCGCCACCCTCATTGGCGCCAAGACTTGGCGCCAGCCTCATTGGCGCCAAGATCCCTACCATGTCAGAGCCACGACGCTCGTGCTTGGCGCCAATGACCCTGGTGCCATGCCACTATATCTTGGCGTCGGGGACTATGGCGCCAAAAACAGGGTCCATTTTTAAAATCTTTTGGTCAGGGTATATTTGAGAGATTCTTTCGAAAAAGGGCTAAAAAATAAAAAAGTCGGGTGAATCGGTGACTTGGTTAGCTGTAGCTGCAGCAACAAGACCACGACTGGGCCTGGCCATTCTAGGTAGTCTGCACCCCGATTGTCCGTTGGGCCAGTTTGTGACAACTTATCAAAGATGCACTAGAAGCCCAGATGTAGAGAATGTGTGGACTAGGCCCGTAAAGCACAGTGCGCCGAGAATTTCTTTTCGTGTGTGTGTTAGTGTGTAAATATATTCCATTCATTAATCAGAGAAGGAAAGCACTTTCGGGCCGATTACCCCAACAAAAAAAAAAACAAAACAGTGACAAGGAGAGAGAAAAGAATCAGAGAATCGATGGGTCGGCAAATTAAAGGCAGGCTCGTAAAAGACGGCAGGCCGGCCGGCCGGCCACTTGCCGTGGCTTCTGGGAATCCTAAAGACGAAAAAGGGTAGGGGACACGTTTCAGCTTTCAGCTCCATCGCGGGCTAATCATTCATTTGTACCGTGCTGCGCTTGTTTGCCGTCTGCACTGCAGCTGCACGGCGGTGTGTCAAAGAAGCAAAGCACAGCACGGCACGGCACACGGAGACGCGCAGCTGCCTTGGCTGACACTAGTCATCGTCATCTTCTCTTCTTCTTCGGCTGCTGCTGAAGAGTGTCGAGAACCCGGACCATCCGCCAACAGCAACTTGCCTCCTTCTCTTTCTGTCAAAGCTAGCTGCTCGTTCTGCACTGCAGCCGCGAATCTGCAACGCTACGGCTACGGGGGGCTAGCTTGCGAAGCTAGGTTATGGTCGGTCAGTTTCAAAGATGTTTGACGTGAAGTTTTATTCGATTCTGATTTCTGATCGATCTCGCTAGCTCTTTTCCCGGCCCCGTTCCATCAAGTGCTCTCCAAAAACAGCTAAACAAAACGCAGTGCTAAACTAGGATGAGGACATGGGCAGGCTACACCTTTTGTGGGATGAAAATGGGGATACTGATATTGATGAAATCGATGTCTAATTTGCAAGAGAAAAAATCATTACTTGATCAATGTTTCTACACCCATCACCCCTTTGCGTTTTAGCAAGAGGAGTGCAGCAAAAGTTGACCAAGATTCATTGAAAAGGGCGGCACGTCATAACCTAGAGATTTCAAATGAAAAAAGTTTTATTTCCAGAGGGACATATTGGTTCCAGCTCTAGGCACCATTGCAGCGACTTGAGGATCTGCAAGATCTGTAGATTTTGTCTTGTCAAAACTTGGAGGCAATGGCTATGCAAGTTTTTGCCTCCCATAGATGGCCATTTTTTTAGTATTGGTCAATAATGTCGAACTCTTTTTCATAATGTTTCTAGAGCTGTTGTGAGTGAGTTTTGTAGCTACGGTTATCTCTTTGTAATAATTTGGACTGATACTTTATCTTTGATGAGGTTAAAGTCAGAACAATTTCTATTATCTAAAAAAACTTTGTAGATCTAGTTTGGCAGAGTCTTGCATATTCATACTTTTGATGAAGCTGAGGTTTTCTAGCTCTAGAAATTTAAAGATCTAAAGCTATAGATACGATAAGTTGTTTGGTTAAGTTGTCTTCTTTCTAATCTAAATACAAAAAACTCAAGCTTCTTGATTTTAGTATATGGATATAAATATATTTTGGAGCTAGAGTCATGCCAAAAGAGACCTTAAATTGTTTGGTTAAGCTGTTTTCTTTCTATCCTAGATAAAATTAGTCTTAAGAACATGTTTGTATTGTCTAAGATTAGTTGTTAGTTCAAACTAAACATTAGTCATCTAAAGCTTAGCCAACTAATATTTAGTTGGGTAGTCTTTTGATCCTCCACTAAAATCTCTATGGATACCTATTAGTCTCATAGCTCTTCTTTCACCAACTAGTGGACAAGTTTTTAGTTGGGGTATGGACAAAAAAATAGTCCACCTATTATTCTGCATGTTTGGATCGACTAAGGCTATTTTTTAGGTAACTTGTTAATCCGAGTGACCTAAAGATGCCCTATGGTTCTTTATTTTAACATTCGGTGAATCTCAGAGCTAGAACTGTGTCAAACTTGACATTAGTTTGGGTTCCCCAAAGTCGGTTACACCACATTCGACAATGTCTCCCATCACGACTACTCAGGCACGCCACGTAGGGCTCCCTCAAGTCGGTCATGCCACCTCCGGGAATGTCTCCAACCAATGACTACTTGGGCACGTTGTCATCGGGTTCCCCTAAATCGGTCACACCACCTCAGGGCTCACTCGAGTCGATCACGCCGCCTCTAGCAATATTGCTGGTTCTGACCACTCGAGCACACCAGTGCTGGGCTCACCCGAGTCAGCCACACCACCAAAGACGACGGCAACGTCGCTAGCCACGACCACTCGGGCACGTCGTCGTTAGCCTTCACCTGAGTTGTCACATCACGTCAACTGGGTGCGCTCGTCGTGTGCTCACGACCAAAAGAAGACAACAACTTCAAATTTACCCTCCGACTGATTCTTCGAATCACTTGAAGGCTCCGGGACTAGACCCACCACGTCTACTCGCGCCTCTCGTGAACTCGATATACGACTATAGAAAAAGCACTCAACCGTGCAAAGTACTCGCATTCAGACTTTAATTATGACTAACCCTTGTCCGATTCTATGAGTCGCACAAAAGGCTCGGGTGCTATTGTTGACTACATGGTACCTGGGTACCCTCACCTCAAGAGAAAATCGCCTAACCAGGAGATGCTAGCCCAATCCGACTACTCGAGAGGCCCAACCAGACAGAGATACCCAATTTACTCGACGGACAATGCATAGACAATATATACATGGAAACCAACTCAATTTGTTATAATCGACTAGGAAATCTACTTGTAAACCTATTGG
>JAHUYU010002311.1:0-14252 GCA_030439765.1 Tripidium arundinaceum | reverse complement strand
AGCACATCTTAATTTCACAAAATAATATCGATCATAAGCAATTAATTTTCAAGTTGCTAATATACCATCCAACTCTATTTAGCATTCGGAAGTCAGAAATATGGAAGCAAATAAACAGTATTGAAATTTGAGCGCGAATCTAGAGGGCAGACTAGCGGAGGCCGCAACGCGCAGTATGCAAGCTTGCTTGTGCCGGGCGACAACGGCGTTGTATGCGCTGCTTGGCCTGCTGCAGTTGTCGTTCCACGACTAAAGGCCATGACGGCAAGACCCAGAGACGAGTTTAGCATTGCAGTCGGCAGGCCAAAAGCATGGAGCGTTTGAGCCTCTGCTTCGGCAGCTGATATGGACTGTTGACGGAAATCACTAAAATATTTTCCAGGCCAGGGGGGGGGGGCCGGTGCCCAGGTTGGCCGAGCCGTACGTAGCTCCGCCAGTGGCCGGCGTCACGCACGAATTGAACTCATTCGTAAAGAAATGAGCTCGTTTGCGGCATGCAATGCAAGGAACGTACGTGACACACAAAATTTGCAGAGGGACTCTTCTTTGTTTTTCGTTTTTAGAACCCGTGCCTTCCAAAATAATGGTTCGATCAAAATCAGTTGCGTCCTACATGCGCTGGAAAGGATCCAAGCTAGGTCTCGATGGGTCAGCTGCCGCTCTATTACAGAGCCAGCTTTACCGGTTCCAAGCAAGCTGATGGTGATGGAGTACACTGCAAAGCAAGCTGCGGCAGAGCTGCTATGTACTCCTACATAGCCATTCGAGCGTGTACGTAGAGACCGATTTAGGTGCACTGTGCACCGCACAGCTGGCAACTGCTGCTACAGTGCTCGCCGAGCATGTCACTGTGCCAGATCTGACGTGTCGCCCGATCACCATCGTGCTCGCGTGCAGCTAGGGCTACAGAATGCACGTTCCCGCATGATGGCAGACTTGCGGTGTAGGCGTCGCGCTGGACGTGACTCAACTCGTCCTGTTGCGTACGACGGTACATAACGTGTTAGTACATGTATGTATGGGCGGAGTTGCAGCTACGGCCTGTTTGCTCCCTGCTGTGTCCTCGTCCCATCCCAGCTGGCAGGTTGATGATGCCCGACCGAAATCGGACGCCGAGAGCGAGAGACGACGCATGGTGAGCCAGGCAATCTTGCGGGTTAAAGCAAACATACGTATATGCTGACATGCTGTGTTAGTGTGTATATAGCCCATAGCTGTATGCTGAAAGATGGACCCAAGAGCTGGACTGACTTCCATTGGCTAGTTAACAGTACCGACCAACTGATTGGTTGTTGAATCAGGAGATGAAGTGAAGCTTCCAAGATCTAGTGGCCGCTGATGCTGATGGAGCCATGAACTTTCTGTTTGTATTGTCCTCAAATTATGTCGTTTAGCATGCAAGCGACTAATATAAATTAAAACAAAATTGCAGAAGCCAACATGCAAGTCAAGGGGTCGCAATTGGCTAGCTCTATTGGTCATGGCTAGTTGCAACGTAGTCCAATCGTATTAGGTTAAGTTGTGAATGGGTCGTGACTACACTAGTACGAAACGATTTTTGTCAATGCTAAATTTTTTTTTCCACCAACGGTTCATAATTAGAATGGACGCCATCATAGTAGCGGCTGGGTCCAGTTATGAATGGGGTCGCAACTGGTTCAAACTAGGTATGGCTATCACTAGAGTTGTAAGAGGTTGCAACTAGGTATGGTCGCGACTGATCCTAACTATTTGGTTTTCATTGGTTAGTTTCAACCAGTCGTGTGACTGTGTGCCAGTTCTTGGCCGGTTCGGTTGCAACTCACGCATAGCCGGTGTGTGATTAGTAGCACTCAGGCCATGACCTGTTGCAATCATGGTCCCAATTAGTGGTTGCAACCGAGTTGCGATGGCTGTTACCATGGTGTGACTGGCCAAAACCCAGTTGTGACCGATTGCAACTGAGTCACGGTCAGTTGTAACTATGGTCCTGACCGGTTGGTACCGAGTCGTGCACGGTTGCACCCAAGACATGCAACAGAGCCACAAGAGGTTCGAACTGAGTTGCACACACTTGCAACTGATGCGGGGTCGAGAGCCATGGCCCACAGGCCATACAACACTATTAAAAAACGATTTTCAGAGATGAGAGGTATTTTTGGATAGAGATAGTGCCCTGTGAAACAAGCCACCTCTAAAGATTACTTACAGAGGCGACTATTGTTCGTAGTCGTCTCTAAAAATAGGGAATTTTCAGAGGCGGCTGATGACAATAGCCACCTTTGAAGAAAAATTTGTAGAAGTGGCTGTGGTTGGAGCCGCCTCTACAAATTATCTTGTGTATAAGTAGCAGCTCTCTTCTTTCTCCTTGGGATTTTTATAGAGGCGGCTCTACAAATTCAATATAGAGGCGGCTCGAGAACTCAGCCGCTCTAGAAATAGATTTGTAGAGGCGGCTGTTATTGCCAGCCGCCTTTAGAAATTGTATTCCCAGAGGCAGCTGGGCACCCATCTCTAAGGCGGAAAACCAGAGGCGGTTGGGATACCCGCCTCTGAAAGGATCAAGATGCCCAAGAGGGGGGGTGAATTGGGCTAATTCTAATTTTTCTTTCAATAATTAAAATCTATGGCTAGTCCATTTCACCCCAAGTGCATAAAAGTGTGTTCTTGCTTCTAACGCACAAAAGTTTAGCACCCTATGTTCCAATCCTACTCTAACATGGCAATTCTAGGAATGTAAATAACAAGAATTGAATTGCTCAAAATAAATGCGGAAAGTAAAGAGAGGAAGGAACAAGCCGATTTTTTCCCGAGGTATCGAGGTGTCGGCACACCCCTCTAGTCCTCGTTGGAGCACCCTTGCAAGGGTATCGCTCTCCCTTGATCCGCGCAAGGATCAAGTGCTCACTATGAGCTGATTCTTCGCCACTCCGGCCCGGTGAATCGCTCACTACCGGTCACAACATGAGATGGGTCATCCACAAGCTTCGTCGAATGATCACCATGCTCCTGATCGCCACCAAGCCGTCTAGGTGATGCCGATCACCAAGAGTAACAAGCACAAACTCTCACTTGACCCAAACAAGGCTAATGAGAAAGGGTAGATGCACACTTGCTACTCCCTATGCACCTAATGAGGCCTCTAATCTTGCGATTTTCAAATCTCAAACACCTCACTAGGCTCTTGCTCTCACTTGCAATCCAAAGGATGTTCTCAGCTGATCAAATGGGCAAGAGTTCCAAATGGACGAGTAGGAGTTGTATTTATACTCCCCCAAACAAGTCCTCACGAAGGGGTAAAATTCAGCTGTTAAAGGGGCATCGGACGTGTCTGACGCGCACATCGGACGCTGTCCTATGCCAGCCTCCTAACGGTAACGATGTACTGTTTCTGACGAGCCTACGTCACAGTGTCATCGAACGCACAGTGCGTCCGATGGCACCCCATCGGGCGCGTCCGATGGCCATTGGCCCTCTCTGGAACCTCTCTGTATGGACATCGGATGTATCCACGGTCGCGTCCGATGTCAGCGTCCGATGCCTGCTCAAGAGAACAGTGGCAGCGTCAAAGTGTCATCGCGGGCGCGTCCGATGGCTGTTGGCCCTCTCTAAAACCTCTCTGTAAGGACATCGGACGCATCTACGTCGGGTCCGATGCAGCCCCACCGGCGCGTCCGATGTGGCATGGCTAGCAACTGTTCACACCCTGTACTCATCGAACGCGTCCGATGCGTACTGGGCCAGCGTCCAATGCCCTTTCAAGGGCTCTCTCAAAACCGGATCGCGATGCTATCTTAACGACTTTTGATCCACTCGATCTTTGGGCTGTCCTTGAGCTGCCTAGTGCCACACTTAACACATTAGACCCACTTAGGTCAAGCTACTAGTTCATGCTCCCCTTAATAGTACGGTTATCTATCCTAAATGTGATCACACTCTCTATAGTGTCTTGATCGCCAAAAACAAATGGCTCCTATGATATACCTTTGCCTTGAGCCTTTTTGTTTTTCTCTTTCTTCTTTTCCAAGTTGTGGAGCACTTGATATATCTCTTGATCATCACTTGGTCTTACACCGCCTCCGTATGCCATGTCTCCACCACTTGATCACCTTCTCGTGTATAACCCTAGCTTGATCATCACTCTTAATAACAAGGGTTAGTACACAAAGGTTTCATCAATTAACCAAAACCAAACTAGGGCTTTCAATCTCCCCCTTTTTGGTAATTGATGACAATCTTCACAAAGATATGAAATGAATTGAAATTTTGATTTCATGTTGCTTGCCCATTCAAGATACCACATGGAGATCATTAGGATGGACAAGTTTCATGAATCAGGTTGGTATCATTAGCTCCCCCTACATATGTGCCAAGAGTTTGGTTTTTGCAAGGCTTGCACATATGCATCGGATTAGCAAGTTGGGAGAGTAATGCATACCAAGGATGCTAAGGTGTAAAGAATGGACCTTTGAAGCATGATACCATCGGAGTGCGTCCTCGAACCATCCTTAGCACAATGGTTAACTAGATACCACTTGGGAAACTTCTCAAAGAAGCTTGCAACACTAGAACACCTCGTGAGATCAACATTAAAGCAAAGAGGCTCCTAGTACAACTTGAAAGCATACGGTATCTAGCTACAACCTATCCATGCTAGATGATCATTTCATCAATCAAGTCTAAACTAGCATACACCAAGCAACATACTCAATGGAAGAAAGCCCAACATTGCATACTTTAGAGTCTTTGGGTGCAAGTGCTATATCTTGAAGAAGGGCACAAGACTTGGAAAGTTTGAGAAGAAATGTGACGAAGGGTTCTTACTCGGTTACTCCACAACAAGCAAAGCATATAGAGTATGGAACTATACCACCAAGATAGTTGAGGAAGTGCATGATGTTGAGTTTGATGAAACCAATGGCTCTCAAGATGAGAAAGAAAATCTAGATGATGTGAGATGTGTCCAATTGATCAATGCAATGAAGAACATGGACATTGGTGATATTAGGCCAAGGGAGATGATAGAAGTGGAAGATGACAAGAATCAAGTGCTCCCACCTCCAAGTGTGCAAAGAAATGATGAGGCAAGCACTAGTGGTTCCCATGATCAATCTCAAGACCAACAAGCTCAAGATCAACAAGTTGCAAGTTCAAGTCAAGCAAGACATGCAAATGATCAACCAAATCCAAGCAACCAAGGTCAAGTGCTCCAACCTACTCATATTGCAAGAGATCATCCATTAGACCAAGTTGTCGGTGATGTTAGAAGTGGTGTTCAAACAAGATCAAAGCTGGCATCCTTTTGTGAGCATTATTCATTTGTGTCATCCATTGAGCCAACCAATATAGAAGAAGCATTGAATGATTGTGACTGGGTCAATGCAATGCATGAAGAGATAAACAACTTTGAAAGAAATCAAGTTTGGGAATTGGTAGAAAGACCCAAGAACTACAATGTCATTGGCACAAAGTGGGTGTTTAGAAACAAGCAAGATCAAGATGGCATTGTGGTAAGAAACGAGGCAAGATTAGTGGCACAAGGATACACTCAAGTGGAAGGATTGAACTTTGGAGAAACATATGCACCGGTTGTAAGATTGGAAGCAATTCGAATCCTTCTAGCTTATGCATGTGCCCACAACATCAAGTTGTATCAAATGGATGTCAAGAGTGCATTTCTAAACGGATATATCCAAGAGCTAGTGTATGTTGAGCAACCCCCTCGGATTTGAAGATATCAAAAGGCCCAACCATGTATACAAGTTGAGAAAGGCATTGTATGGTTTGAAGCAAGCACCAAGAGCATGGTATGAGAGACTGAGGGATTTTCTTCTATCAAAAGGGTTCAAAATGGGGAAGGTAGACACAACTCTTTTCACTAAGAAGATTGAACAAGACTTGTTTGTGTTGCAAATCTATGTGGATGATATCATTTTTGGATCAACCAATCAAGATTTTTGTGAAGAGTTTAGAGCAATGATGGCAAAAGAGTTTGAGATGTCCATGATTGGCGAGTTGAGTTACTTTCTTGGTCTCTAAATCAAACAAATGAAAAATGGTACTTTTGTGAGTCAAGGCAAGTACATCAAAGACATACTCAAGAAGTTTGGGTTAGATGAATCAAAGCCAATCACTACACCTATGGGTACAAATGGACACTTGGATAGTGATGCAAGTGGCAACATGGTGGATCAAAAGCTTTATCGGTCAATGATTGGAAGTCTATTGTATATGACCGCTTCAAGGCCGGATGTGATGTTTAGTATATGCATGTGCGCAAGGTTTCAAGCTTCACCGAGAGAGAGTCACTTGAAGGCTACTAAGATAATATTGAGATATTTGAAGCATACACAAAATGTTGGCTTATGGTATCCAAAGGGGTCACAATTTGAGTTGATTGGATATTCGGACTCCGACTATGCCGGTTGCAAGGTTGATAGGAAGAGCACCTCGGGCACTTGTCAATTGCTTGGAAGATCAGTAGTGTCATGGTCATCGAAGAAGCAAAATAGTGTTGCACTTTCAACCGCCGAGGCCGAGTACATTTCCGCCGGTAGTTGTTGTGCACAATTGCTATGGATGAAAGCAACTTTGAGTGACTTTGGAGTCAAATTCAAGCAAGTGCCATTGCTATGTGACAATGAGAGTGCAATCAAGCTAACCAACAACCCGGTTCAACACTCAAGGACAAAGCATATTGACATTCGCCATCACTTCATCCGTGATCATCAAAACAAGGGCGACATTGCAATTGAGAGTATAAGTACTGAAGGTCAACTTGCCGACATCTTCACCAAGCCACTTGATGAGAAGAGATTTTGCAAGCTTCGAAATGAGTTGAACATCATTGACTTCTCCAACATGAGTTGAAGCACCCCCATATGTGACATGCCTCCACTTCGACCAAAACAAAGGTGACATTGTTTGGCATATGCATTCATATCTTGTTAGACTTGTTTTAGAGCATATAGGCATCCCTCTCACTTAAAAAGGCTATTCTTTTCTTAAATAGGCTCATTCATGGAAAACAACTTGAATTTGATATTTATATGGTACCACTATTGTTTCTATGCTTGATATGATCTAGTGGTAGCATGTAACATGTTTGTGAGATTGCCATCCTAGTGTTGAATCTAAAACTTCGCTATAAGTGTTTAACTCAACATAGGCAAGATAACCATTGCAAGATGTGTGAAGAAGCTTGCCTTTGGTTCAAACCGAGTTAAATATCTTAGGCAAATGATCTAGATTGAACCATTTGAGAAAAATGATCCTCACACACACTTATTCACCCCATTGATTTGAAATGACTATCTAAAGCTTGATACACCTTTTGTGATAATTAATGACAAAGGGGGAGAAATTGGTCACAAAGATATACATAAAGGGAAGAAAGTCAAGAGATAGGGGGAGTAAAGAAAACATGATAAAGGAAGGGGATCAATTAGAATTTTGATGCACCTAAGTAGGGGGAGCAAGCTCATAAACTTGATTGTTGCACTCGATTGTGCATTGCCATATGTTTGCTTGCATTTGCACAAGTTGCTTATTTTACAAGTGGTATGTTGCTTGGTGTATGCTAGTTTAGACTTGATTGATGAAATGATCATCTAGCATGGATAGGTTGTAGCTAGATACCGTATGCTTTCAAGTTGTACTAGGAGCCTCTTTGCTTTAATGTTGATCTCACGAGGTGTTCTAGTGTTGCAAGCTTCTTTGAGAAGTTTCCCAAGTGGTATCTAGTTAACCATTGTGCTAAGGATGGTTCGAGGACGCACTCCGATGGTATCATGCTTCAAAGGTCCATTCTTTACACCTTAGCATCCTTGGTATGCATTACTCTCCCAACTTGCTAATCCGATGCATATGTGCAAGCCTTGCAAAAACCAAACTCTTGGCACATATGTAGGGGGAGCTAATGATACCAACCTGATTCATGAAACTTGTCCATCCTAATGATCTCCATGTGGTATCTTGAATGGGCAAGCAACATGAAATCAAAATTTCAATTCATTTCATATCTTTGTGAAGATTGTCATCAATTACCAAAAAGGGGGAGATTGAAAGCCCTAGTTTGGTTTTGGTTAATTGATGAAACCTTTGTGTACTAACCCTTGTTATTAAGAGTGATGATCAAGCTAGGGTTATACACGAGAAGGTGATCAAGTGGTGGAGACATGGCATACGGAGGCGGTGTAAGACCAAGTGATGATCAAGAGATATATCAAGTGCTCCACAACTTGGAAAAGAAGAAAGAGAAAAACAAAAAGGCTCAAGGCAAAGGTATATCATAGGAGCCATTTGTTTTTGGCGATCAAGACACTATAGAGAGTGTGATCACATTTAGGATAGATAACCGTACTATTAAGGGGAGCATGAACTAGTAGCTTGACCTAAGTGGGTCTAATGTGTTAAGTGTGGCACTAGGCAGCTCAAGGACAGCCCAAAGATCGAGTGGATCAAAAGTCGTTAAGATAGCATCGCGATCCGGTTTTGAGAGAGCCCTTGAAAGGGCATTGGACGCTGGCCCAGTACGCATCGGACGCGTTCGATGAGTACAGGGTGTGAACAGTTGCTAGCCATGCCACATCGGACGCGCCGGTGGGGCTGCATCGGACCCGACGTAGATGCGTCCGATGTCCTTACAGAGAGGTTTTAGAGAGGGCCAACAGCCATCGGACGCGCCCGCGATGACACTTTGACGCTGCCACTGTTCTCTTGAGCAGGCATCGGACGCTGACATCGGACGCGACCGTGGATACATCCGATGTCCATACAGAGAGGTTCCAGAGAGGGCCAATGGCCATCGGACGCGCCCGATGGGGTGCCATCGGACGCATTGTGCGTTCGATGACACTGTGACGTAGGCTGTCAGACACAGTACATGTTACCGTTGGAGGTGGCATAGGACGCGTCCGATGTGCGCGTCAGACACGTCCGATGCCCCTTTAACAGCTGAATTTTACCCCTTCGTGAGGACTTGTTTGGGGGAGTATAAATACAACTCCTACTCGTCCATTTGGAACATCTTGCCCATTTGATCAGCTGAGAACATCCTTTGGATTGCAAGGAAGAGCAAGAGCCTAGTGAGGTGTTTGAGATTTGAAAATCGCAAGATTAGAGGCCTCATTGGAGCATAGAGAGTAGCAAGTGTGCATTCACCTTTCTCATTAGCCTTGTTAGGTCAAGTGAGAGTTTGTGCTTGTTACTCTTGGTGATTGCCGTCACCTAGACGGTTGGTGCTTGATTGATTGGTGAGCGAAATTGGTGATTGTGTCCACCCCAATCAAGGATTCATTTGTGAGCGGTTCTTGTGCCTTCCCCGCGGGAGATTCGCAAAGGCAACTCTAGTGGATTGCTCGTGTCATTGAGTGCGCTCATCTTGTGTGGATTCTTTGCGGCACCCTTTGTGGGATTCCCTTTGTGGATGAGCTCGCGAATCACCAAGTGAGATAGCCGACACAACGGGGACGTAGCGTGCCGGCAAGCACGTGAACCTCGGGATAAACTCGGTGTCTATTGTCCCTTAGCTTTCTCATTGGTTATCTCTCTTGTGGTTGATTCATTATTGTCATTGAGATAGAGGATACAATCCACAAGGCAAGGTTTGCACCCCTCCTCAGACTTTACTTTTGCAGTTACTTACTCGACTTGCTTAGCTTGTTAGTATAATTCTTGTGTAGTCACTAGGAGTGGTTTACAGTAGTATAATTCTTGCTCCTAGGACATTGTGTGAGCTCTAGTTTGTAAACCTTTGTTTTGGAACGGTTAGGTGGCTTGCTTTGCATAGAGTTCACTAGAGCTAGCGCAAAATCGCATTACGCCGTTTGTCGTACTAATCAACTTGCTCTAGTGACTTTTGTAGTTTTTAAATAGGCTATTCACCCCCTCTCTAGCCATTTTTGGACCTTTCACAGCCTGCATCCACTGCTCGTCTTGGTGTTTGATGACCGCAAGCAGTTGTGGAATTTGAGTGCGCTCATCTTGTGTGGATTCTTTTGGCACATTTCTTCAATAATAATCATCGAACGGTTTGTGAATCAGACTTGCGATTTAGGAGATAATGTGTTTTTGGGAACTTTGGAAAGAAAGAAATGCGAGGTGCTTCCGTAGAGCAAACACTCAAATTCCACAACTGCTTGCGGTCATCAAACACCAAGACGAGCAGTGGATGCAGGCTGTGAAAGGTCCAAAAATGGCTAGAGAGGGGGTGAATAGCCTATTTAAAAACTACAAAAGTCACTAGAGCAAGTTGATTAGTACGACAAACGGCGTAATGCGATTTTGCGCTAGCTCTAGTGAACTCTATGCAAAGCAAGCCACCTAACCGTTCCAAAACAAAGGTTTACAAACTAGAGCTCACACAATGTCCTAGGAGCAAGAATTATACTACTGTAAACCACTCCTAGTGACTACACAAGAATTATACTAACAAGCTAAGCAAGTCGAGTAAGTAACTGCAAAAGTAAAGTCTGAGGAGGGGTGCAAACCTTGCCTTGTGGATTGTATCCTCTATCTCAATGACAATAATGAATCAACCACAAGAGAGATAACCAATGAGAAAGCTAAGGGACAATAGACACCGAGTTTATCCCGAGGTTCACGTGCTTGCCGGCACGCTACGTCCCCGTTGTGTCGGCTATCTCACTTGGTGATTCGCGAGCTCATCCACAAAGGGAATCCCACAAAGGGTGCCGCAAAGAATCCACACAAGATGAGCGCACTCAATGACACGAGCAATCCACTAGAGTTGCCTTTGCGAATCTCCCGCGGGGAAGGCACAAGAACCGCTCACAAATGAATCCTTGATTGGGGTGGACACAATCACCAATTTCGCTCACCAATCAATCAAGCACCAACCGTCTAGGTGACGGCAATCACCAAGAGTAACAAGCACAAACTCTCACTTGACCTAACAAGGCTAATGAGAAAGGTGAATGCACACTTGCTACTCTCTATGCTCCAATGAGGCCTCTAATCTTGCGATTTTCAAATCTCAAACACCTCACTAGGCTCTTGCTCTTCCTTGCAATCCAAAGGATGTTCTCAGCTGATCAAATGGGCAAGATGTTCCAAATGGACGAGTAGGAGTTGTATTTATACTCCCCCAAACAAGTCCTCACGAAGGGGTAAAATTCAGCTGTTAAAGGGGCATCGGACGTGTCTGACGCGCACATCGGACGCGTCCTATGCCACCTCCAACGGTAACATGTACTGTGTCTGACAGCCTACGTCACAGTGTCATCGAACGCACAATGCGTCCGATGGCACCCCATCGGGCGCGTCCGATGGCCATTGGCCCTCTCTGGAACCTCTCTGTATGGACATCGGATGTATCCACGGTCGCGTCCGATGTCAGCGTCCGATGCCTGCTCAAGAGAACAGTGGCAGCGTCAAAGTGTCATCGCGGGCGCGTCCGATGGCTGTTGGCCCTCTCTAAAACCTCTCTGTAAGGACATCGGACGCATCTACGTCGGGTCCGATGCAGCCCCACCGGCGCGTCCGATGTGGCATGGCTAGCAACTGTTCACACCCTGTACTCATCGAACGCGTCCGATGCGTACTGGGCCAGCGTCCAATGCCCTTTCAAGGGCTCTCTCAAAACCGGATCGCGATGCTATCTTAACGACTTTTGATCCACTCGATCTTTGGGCTGTCCTTGAGCTGCCTAGTGCCACACTTAACACATTAGACCCACTTAGGTCAAGCTACTAGTTCATGCTCCCCTTAATAGTACGGTTATCTATCCTAAATGTGATCACACTCTCTATAGTGTCTTGATCGCCAAAAACAAATGGCTCCTATGATATACCTTTGCCTTGAGCCTTTTTGTTTTTCTCTTTCTTCTTTTCCAAGTTGTGGAGCACTTGATATATCTCTTGATCATCACTTGGTCTTACACCGCCTCCGTATGCCATGTCTCCACCACTTGATCACCTTCTCGTGTATAACCCTAGCTTGATCATCACTCTTAATAACAAGGGTTAGTACACAAAGGTTTCATCAATTAACCAAAACCAAACTAGGGCTTTCAATCTCCCCCTTTTTGGTAATTGATGACAATCTTCACAAAGATATGAAATGAATTGAAATTTTGATTTCATGTTGCTTGCCCATTCAAGATACCACATGGAGATCATTAGGATGGACAAGTTTCATGAATCAGGTTGGTATCATTAGCTCCCCCTACATATGTGCCAAGAGTTTGGTTTTTGCAAGGCTTGCACATATGCATCGGATTAGCAAGTTGGGAGAGTAATGCATACCAAGGATGCTAAGGTGTAAAGAATGGACCTTTGAAGCATGATACCATCGGAGTGCGTCCTCGAACCATCCTTAGCACAATGGTTAACTAGATACCACTTGGGAAACTTCTCAAAGAAGCTTGCAACACTAGAACACCTCGTGAGATCAACATTAAAGCAAAGAGGCTCCTAGTACAACTTGAAAGCATACGGTATCTAGCTACAACCTATCCATGCTAGATGATCATTTCATCAATCAAGTCTAAACTAGCATACACCAAGCAACATACCACTTGTAAAATAAGCAACTTGTGCAAATGCAAGCAAACATATGGCAATGCACAATCGAGTGCAACAATCAAGTTTATGAGCTTGCTCCCCCTACTTAGGTGCATCAAAATTCTAATTGATCCCCTTCCTTTATCATGTTTTCTTTACTCCCCCTATCTCTTGACTTTCTTCCCTTTATGTATATCTTTGTGACCAATTTCTCCCCCTTTGTCATTAATTATCACAAAAGGTGTATCAAGCTTTAGATAGTCATTTCAAATCAATGGGGTGAATAAGTGTGTGTGAGGATCATTTTTCTCAAATGGTTCAATCTAGATCATTTGCCTAAGATATTTAACTCGGTTTGAACCAAAGGCAAGCTTCTTCACACATCTTGCAATGGTTATCTTGCCTATGTTGAGTTAAACACTTATAGCGAAGTTTTAGATTCAACACTAGGATGGCAATCTCACAAACATGTTACATGCTACCACTAGATCATATCAAGCATAGAAACAATAGTGGTACCATATAAATATCAAATTCAAGTTGTTTTCCATGAATGAGCCTATTTAAGAAAAGAATAGCCTTTTTAAGTGAGAGGGATGCCTATATGCTCTAAAACAAGTCTAACAAGATATGAATGCATATGCCAAACAATGTCACCTTTGTTTTGGTCGAAGTGGAGGCATGTCACATATGGGGGTGCTTCAACTCATGTTGGAGAAGTCAATGATGTTCAACTCATTTCGAAGCTTGCAAAATCTCTTCTCATCAAGTGGCTTGGTGAAGATGTCGGCAAGTTGACCTTCAGTACTTATACTCTCAATTGCAATGTCGCCCTTGTTTTGATGATCACGGATGAAGTGATGGCGAATGTCAATATGCTTTGTCCTTGAGTGTTGAACCGGGTTGTTGGTTAGCTTGATTGCACTCTCATTGTCACATAGCAATGGCACTTGCTTGAATTTGACTCCAAAGTCACTCAAAGTTGCTTTCATCCATAGCAATTGTGCACAACAACTACCGGCGGAAATGTACTCGGCCTCGGCGGTTGAAAGTGCAACACTATTTTGCTTCTTCGATGACCATGACACTACTGATCTTCCAAGCAATTGACAAGTGCCCGAGGTGCTCTTCCTATCAACCTTGCAACCGGCATAGTCGGAGTCCGAATATCCAATCAACTCAAATTGTGACCCCTTTGGATACCATAAGCCAACATTTTGTGTATGCTTCAAATATCTCAATATTATCTTAGTAGCCTTCAAGTGACTCTCTCTCGGTGAAGCTTGAAACCTTGCGCACATGCATATACTAAACATCACATCCGGCCTTGAAGCGGTCATATACAATAGACTTCCAATCATTGACCGATAAAGCTTTTGATCCACCATGTTGCCACTTGCATCACTATCCAAGTGTCCATTTGTACCCATAGGTGTAGTGATTGGCTTTGATTCATCTAACCCAAACTTCTTGAGTATGTCTTTGATGTACTTGCCTTGACTCACAAAAGTACCATTTTTCATTTGTTTGATTTAGAGACCAAGAAAGTAACTCAACTCGCCAATCATGGACATCTCAAACTCTTTTGCCATCATTGCTCTAAACTCTTCACAAAAATCTTGATTGGTTGATCCAAAAATGATATCATCCACATAGATTTGCAACACAAACAAGTCTTGTTCAATCTTCTTAGTGAAAAGAGTTGTGTCTACCTTCCCCATTTTGAACCCTTTTGATAGAAGAAACCTC